>JAHLJZ010000150.1:0-25081 GCA_025602915.1 Paraphysoderma sedebokerense
CCTTTTTTATTTCCCCATCCTCTCGCTAGTCACAGCAATGAATATATATAAGTATAGACACAAGAAGAAAAAAGTAGCTAAAAATCGTCCAGTTAAAATTATAAATTACCACACTTTTTGGTTAAAGACTGATAACTCTGTGTTCCTACTACATGCAAAACACGCTCATTTCACAACGCCAGGTTCTTGAAGAATTGCCAACGATTTGAATTGACACTAAAGTATTTTGTTCCCATCTACTCCTTGTCGTCGTTCCAATCCTTTGCAATTTTGAATTGCCAATCCCATTCCAAGTGAACTATCTTATCGTCATCTACGAACTTAGACTTGACATCGTATGTGCCTCGAGCGAGCATACCAGAGGGAGCTTCTTCCAAAATGAACTATTAATCGGTGATTTATGAAATGCGAGTAGAGAGATAAAGAAGAGAGATGAATCAGTTGGTCATTTCAGTGTAAATTGAATGCACAGAACTCATTGAACGGCTCAACTCTTAATACATGTCACGAAATAATACACTTACCTTCTTTTCATACGGGTCAGTATTAGGCCCATAACTTCCCAACATTTCTTCCGTGGTGTCGACTTTTCAACGCATTGCAGCAGCGTTCGAATAATTAATAACAGACAAAAGTAGAGCACACGGAAAAGGTTAACACTCAACTTCACAATTTCGAGGATATAAAGAAAAGAAATCCAGTACCTCTGATTCCTTTCCTTTTCACAGCTTGCAAGTATTTTAAACCGGAGACCAGTTCATGCTGAATTCTAAATTGATAAAATTATATCAAACAAGTCAAGATTAAAATAGATCCGATAGAAGGGATGTCAAGGATGTAGGCTAAACTCACCTGAATTTGATTTTTAGGCGGTACTCAATTCCTTCCTTGATGATAATGGGTTGTTTTCTGACTGCTTCAAGTTTTGCTATCGCACAGAGACAACAAGAGTGTGAGCACATTGACAGGCATAGGGAATCACTATAAGGCCGATGAAGATATGTACCAGGAGAGCTCAAATCTAATACTACATCTTCTCTGCCGTTGACTTCCATCGCAAGTGATAGTACTACCACCTTGCGTGGATCATCTTTAGGTCCGGTCGAGGTGGTGGCTAGTAATGAGTCAGGAATGTGATTTTCGAGTGTAATTGTTCGAGATATATTAAGCGATGATAATGTCGATAATGCGATGAATAGAGAATTTGCAAAGGAAAGAAACATACAAAAGAAATGGTTAGATGCCTCCCGTATGAACATTATCCGAGATACGACCATAATTCAGGAACGGAAAGCGGGGAAGAACAAAAAAGATTCAAAAGTGTACCGGCGCCTAGATGTATTTGAAATAGAATATGATAGAGCCGATTTTGAATGTGGTTTGGGATGGTCGATATCGTAATCGAGGTAGGATGAAATGAGTGCAGTAACAAATATAAAAAAGAAAGCAAAATGAAGGATACAAAAAGAGGATGGGAGAAGAAGAGACGGAAAGACAAAAGCAAAAGCGAATATAATATTTCGTTTTTGTTTTGAGTTGCCTTGGGTTAAACATATGCAATCAAAACGTTTTGAGCAGCTATCACAATAGCTAAGCCAAAATATGACAAAGTGGGGGAAAAGGACGTGTCTCATCCAGGAAGCAAGCACATTTTGCAATTCCTCCATATGGAAATTTGTCGAACACAACCAAACGGAAATATCCACTTTTTGCTCTTTCTTTTCCGCAGGAATATTGTAAAATGCAATATAATCGATGTGTTGTATAATCAAATGAGAAAACTTACCAGCAGCGAGACCCAAACTTTCCTTCCATTTTTTCAGAGATTCGTCATTATCGTCGAGTTTGGCAAGTTCTTCTATCGTTTTTTGAGCTGGTGCCTATCCATATGACAGAAAATTCATTCACAAAAGGGTACAAAAGCAGAACAATTATGTGGAGTGAATGTCAAAATTTCCATGGAGCGTAATGGACGTGTTGTGGTGTTTTGGAACGCACAATGGTGTGGGCCGTTCGGGATGGGAAACGAGGTGGGGATAAGAGAAACCGGAATATTGAGAATAATAAAGCCGCAATAGATTTACAATATGAATAGCAACGTCGAGTCAGTAATTATTGCGGAAACGGCACATGAGACACAAATTCGGGTAAAGTCTGCTCAATTGCGTTACCTTGTATCCAGCGGTTTCGGTGGCGACCAAGTCATCGGCTTTGGGTTCAGACATTGCTATCTACTGTATCTGGGTGGGTATCTGTGAGGGAGTGTGCTGTGGGTTCTGTGTGTTTGCAGAATTGTATCTTCTTCTGTTGTTGTTATCCTGAATTCGATGAGTCGACAAAACCGAGAAATTAAAACTGTGGAACGCGCGTTTCGGGAGAAATGAGTCACGTGCAAGTCACACGTGTATCACGTGACTTTTACCATACAGTCACGTGTACTATTTCTACGACAACTCGTCATTGACAAGTAAACAAAAGTTGAAAATTGTCACCATTCACAGGAACAATAATTAGGTAAAGATTCAAAAACGATATAGATATAAAAGAACAGGGAAGAAAAAGCCATGGCAGCGTCCCATCGACATTTTTCACATCTCTTTCGAGCTTCTCGAATCGCCACATTCGATCCCCTCATCCCCCAAGTTTACGCCACTTCACCGTCCAGTTCAAAACAAGGCGATTGGGGTATCAAGCAACGAATTCCCCCAAAATTCGGAGAATCAAATAAACACATCACCATAAAGTCACAAGACTCGCAGTACAACATTCCTATATTCAAGAACGCCAAAGCCAAAGTCGACATTGTCAAGCGGTGGAAAGAAAATTTTGAGTTTGACATTATCGATCAGAAACCTCATCATCAGACTCCACTTGACCGATTACCCCTTCCTTCCGACGCCGACGCACAACAAACTCAACCAAAGAGACAATCAACCACCAATGTCTTGAAATTATCCAAATCCCAATTCCAAAATCTCGTTGCCCAAGTGGCTTCGCATCGACAACAATTCCAGTCTGATTACCTCTCCCACAAAACATCTCGAGATACATGGACAGATTATCTGCACCTCGATTTCAATCCTTTCGATGATACCTCGCTTCGTCCTCATGGTCCCAATTATTCTTCACCTTCCTTCTCTGATACGTCGTCTACCCACGTTCAAGGTCGAATTTTGAGTAAACTCCACGCCCAAGATTTCACGGTCGGTGTATCGGGAGTGACGGCTTTATTATCCCATCACTCAAGATCACACGATAACAGAGATCCAACGAGTTCAAGTAAAAATATTCAAGAGTTTAATGTCGTTGAAGCATTCTGGGACGATAAAGGTAGACCGGTATTAAAGTTGTCGTCGTTGGATAAAAGTAGGAATTTCGTGACAGGCAATTGGGCTAGACGTAGTAAAGTCATGATTCCAGGTGGAAGTCGTCAACCAATGTCTTTTACTACTCGCCATAACTTTCAGAGAAACGATATGCGAGGAGGATCTCAAGGTAAACACAATGGAACGAATGGTACAGCGCCGAGTAGGTTGGCCGTGAACGCAGGAGCGACAAATGATGCGGTTCACTCTGAAATGGTGGGCAACATTCAAAATATCTTGTCTCAGTTTTCATCAAAAGAAAAATAAATCTACTGGAATCGCCGGTCCCATGTTCTTGACATCAATCAACCCAAAACACGTTGTTTGTAGAGTACAAATCCCGAATATAATTTAATTTGAACGTCGCACCAACTTCACATTTCAGATATATAACTATTTTGCATCCATATGATCTACCTACTAAAGCTTACTACATTATACTATTTACATCTAAAAACTCCAACATCTACCAAAATTCACCAAACTAAATTCCCCAAAACTCTAAATCATCCTCAAGATAACAACTCCACCCTTTGTTTCTCAATCAATCGATTCAACTCTTCGCATTTTATTGTTTCGTCTTCTAATTGTAATTTCAATTGTTGAATGACTTGATCTTTGGCGAGTATTGTTTGTCGCACTCTCGACTCTAAATGATGAAGTGTTGTCTCCTTGTGTTCAAATTCAGGTTAATATATCTGTAATCTAGATGAATAGAGAGGAGAATATCAAGATTGGGGTTTACTTTATTTCTGTTTAACTCTTCCATTTGATTTTCAAATCCGGATTGTAGAGTTTGGATGTCGTTTTTAAGTTTTATAATATCGGATTGTAACGATTTTATGAATTCATCTTTTTGGTCGAGTTGGTTGATAAATTCTTGACCTGTATTTTGAGGCAAATAGATCAACCATTAAAATCAAATTAAAATTAATACGGAAAACGGTGTGGTATATCCAGAAACAAGATTAAAAAAATTACATACGAATATTTTGAGTTAAAGTTGCTTCATCAGAGTGTAATCTATTGAGTTCCAATGACTGTTGGGAGATCAAATTATCCTAAACAAACGAATTTTCAAAAATTAATCAACAAAAATTGATGACTCAAAATCCAAAAAAAAAAAAAAAAAGTTCAGCATACCTGAACTTTCTTTTCCCCTTCCAACTCCAACACTCTCTTCTCAGCCTCTCTCTTCACTTTTTCCACCTCTTCCATTCGTTTTTGACTCTCCAATACTCTATCCAATGCAACGCTCAATTGTCCGCGTAAATTCTTCAAATCATCTTCATAACCTTTCTTCAGATACTCTAATTCCTCATGATGTCTATTCTTGATTAAATCGCTAGAATTGTCGAGTTCACTCGTTAATTTTGAAATCACCATTTCAATTTCTTCGTCCCGTTCTTGGGTAAGTTTAAGTTTAATTTCCTTCTCGCGAGTCTCGAATTCGCTGCTCAACTTTTTCGTCAACTGGACTTGCATCTCGGATTTCTCGAGCTCAAATCTCTCACGTTGAGATTGTAACTCTTGTAATTGCTTTCGATGGAGATCGTCTAATTGAGTGGTATGTTTTGATTTTAAGTCGTCTATTTGGTGCTGTAATTGCTGGGTAGAGTCGCGGTGGGCGGATTCTAATTGTGATCGTTCAGAACGGAAGGAAGATAAAAGTGCGTCTTTTTCGGTCGCGAACTCGGATAACAGTTTTCGTTTTTGGGCCTGGAACTTAATATCCAGAAAAAAAAAGTTAATAACAGAGAAACAAGGTAAAAGAGAAACATTCGCAAATCCAAACCTCCATTTCTTCTCTCTCCAACTGTTTTTGGTACCTCTGTCGAGCGAATTCGCGTTCCTCTTCGCAAGCTTTCTGTCGTTCCGCAATTAATTTATCTCGAAATTGTTCCTAAGTGGCCGATATAAATTAACAAGACATACACACATCCGATACTTCTAAAAATTACCATCTGTCGTTGATGCATATCCATCAACATTTCTTTTTCGTTTCTCAAATCTTCTTTATGTTTGCTTTCCGCTACCGCCATTTGTTGTTTGTGTTGCTACAAACCAGAAAATACATTCAGTCTTTGCTCTTGCTTTCTCTTTGTTACGTCGTTTTCGATATTGGAAAAAAAAGGAATTACAAATAAATAAATAAAAAAAAAACTTACAGCAATCATTCGTTGAATTTCTGGTTCCAACCCTTTCACTGTTTGTTCTTTGATGACTTTACTTCTCTCATTCATCCATTTCTCGCGTTTAATTTTCTCGGAATTCTCCCATAATTGTTTCTGAGATTTTAATTCTCGCGAATGCACATCTTGTAAATTTTGTATCTAAATTAACAAAGTAAATAGTTTCTCTTTAACACCAACTTAATACCCCAAAACCACATCATTAGAAATGATCGGCTTACCTTATCTTTATAAACTTTTTCCAACCCCTTGAATTCATCGCTCAAAGTTTCGCATTTCTTGGCCAACTCTTCCTTCTCTGCGAGCAATTTATCAATAAACCCAAGATGTCGTTTAACGATTGTTTCGTATTCTTTTCTTTGGAGTGTTAACTTTGATTTCAATTCTTTTTTGCTACCAAAATCAACCAAAAATTTACATTCATTCAATTTAAGAATCGGCGAAAACCAGTTGGAGATAATATTTTTACCTTTGAATCGCTTGCTCTTTATTCAGTTCTTTTAGTTTTTTTAATTCTGTTTTCATTAAACTGAGGGTTCGACTTTTTTCTTCAATTTCGAGCTGTTGTCCTATTATCTTGGCTTTTACACCATCAAATACAGTCGCTAGATTGATTGATTGGGGAATTAAATATATCAAACCGATTTAGTTAAAATACATATATTATTTTAGATGAATGAGGCGACGAATATACATACCGGATGAATTCGAATCGAATCGAGGTTGAACTGGCGGTGGTGTCACATTTTGATGATGCAGTCGGGGACTTAAATTTGGGTCCGCAACAAACACAAACGATAAATTTATTTAAAGAATAAGCAGAAAATCAGTAACGCAGTCATTACATGTATATAAACCTTTTGAATTGAACCGACACACAAGCACTCTCACATAAAAACAGTAGAAAAGTAAATATTCTCTTTCTTACCAAGGTAAATTCGGATCAGGGATAACTGTATTCAAACCGACTCCTTCCTCTACACTCCGTAGGTACTCTAATATTCTGTCGATTCTCTTTTCTGTTGCATCGTCTACACGGTCACTGGTAGAGCTTAGAACAGAGGGTGATCGCGCAGGTAACGGTGACGGCGATGGTGGTATAGACGATGGGTGTGGGTGGGCGATAGTTGGGGTGGATTTGTGATATAAGGGAAGAGCACTAAGATTTGGAGTGACGGGATTTGCAGGAGAGGGAGGTACAATAGAATCAATAGAGACTGCAGATTTGTCAGTTGGATTGGATATATTGGGTTGTGATGTAGAATCAGTTGATAATGGTGATAACGAATTGGCATGTGTAGTAGTAGATACGAGGTGTTCTGACGGTATGTCTGAAGTCACCGGTGGTTCGGATTTGATGTTACATGAATCATTGGTCTGAACTGTCGATACATTCAGCATCTCGTTCTGATCGATTTCAAAATCGTCGCTCATCGTAGTAGGTAGCAAATTCGAATCAACTTGAACCTCGGTTCTCCCTTGATCTAAATTGGTACTTGTAGTTGGGTTCACTCCATTTTCTTCAGCTACGACATCCACATTGTCCAGAACTGAAGTTTCACAACTCGTCAATTGAATTATACTGGCATCAGATTCGTAAACCGACAATTCAGAAGAAACTGAAGGACAGGTAGACATATTCGACAAAGATAACGACGATATTGACGCCAATGAAGTCGAAAGATTTGCATGATTTGGTGTCGTTGTCGAGAGTGAAGATTGAGAATTTGATTTTGATCGTCGCGATTCCAATGATTTGATGGCTTCCTGTTGAATCATGAGAAATTGTTTACTCCTGATTTGGATAAAACTAGTTTTTCTTCATTCTTTTCTAATTCTCTAAAGAAAAGAAATCCATACCAATCTGGCTTTTTTTGCCTTTTCTTGTCTTCTTTTCTTTCTCTCCAGATCGATTGATTGCGTCACGTCGGGAGTTGAGGTGGACAAAGAGCGACTTGACTGTGATTTATTCGATATTGAAGTCACAGAGGGGACCCGCTTCAATACAGTTTTCTGTGAAATTAATTGACTTTGTGATGTTGACTTTGGATTCGATACGGCAGATTTTGTCCGTCTTTGAGGGGAGGGTGACGCGGAACCTAAGTTTCGTTATGAATTACCCAAAAACCCGAAGGACAGATAGTCATGTATTGAAGAAACTTACTAAGCATACTGGATGCTATAATTTGATGTTAGGAATTTTTGTACACGGGAAATAGTGATAATGATATTTGTTTTTAACGGGAGAATTATTGCTGTTGCAGTCGAATGAGTGAATGCCTGCGCGTCAAGTTGCGCGTCTTGTATTCCTTTTGAGAATCCATCTGAATCCATCCGGAATGACAAACGCAGTACATCCTCCGCTGGTAACCAATCAATATGTTTTGATAATGATAGCATACTATTAATCCAGTAGCAAATAGTACACAGACACACATAATAACACTCAAATTTGACGGACATTACAATTATCGACAGGACATTTTGTGTGTGAATGTGCTGCTTGATAGTTGCAGGGTATGAGCATGATCATAATCGTATGTACACAACAATAGAGCTAATTAAATTGGTTAAAGATGGATACTGTACAAGTCTTTAGTTGTGTCTTAAGCATTACGTTCAGTCTTTTCTCCATTCGGTTGGGTTAGTTGGTTGTTGTCAGTCAGACAAAATGACAATGAAAGTCATGCCGTTATCATATCAATAGAGTCTTTGGTATGTGCCGAATGATCATTTTTTTGACATTGACACACCCAACGGCACGCAGTGCAAAGCAACAAACAGCGATCTAAATTGTTCTGCAAGAAGTTGACAAAACCGACAATCAGCCGTTTCATATTCAATTTTCTTATACTACAATCTCAGTTGGAATTGAAGTATCCAGAGTTTAATGCAACTACTTTAACGACGACTATATCCAACTCACAGCTATAAATGAATACCCTATCATGAAAGCGAACGCGAATCCCAAGGTGTTCATAGCCTTCAACGAAGGCGCACCATTTCCCTCAACCTTTTTTTCCGAGATATCATTTAAGAAAGATTGATCCAAAGTGACATCGGGATTGTAAAAATTAGGACCACATTTTTCGTTGAGTTGTTTAGCGACAGGGTGGAAAAGTTGTTGTAATTTCGTTTTGGGAATGGTGGCGTTGACGTCGGGATCGTTTGAAATTGAGTGAACGGTAAACTATGAATCCAATATGTGTGTTGTAGGTGACTAAGTTAATATCTCGCTATAGGGAACGGTGACTATGTTGGTTTCAACTTACTGCCCAGGCTTGCTCGTTCGTCCATTTGATGCATTCGGTACATACATAAGCCTTTGGAAGTTTGTCGATCAAAGTATCTCCACCATCAAACATGATATCGCTGATGAACACTGTACTCATATTCGCGCCGACTTTTTCCCAATCTGAAACTGTGATGCCGGCTTCCCGCAGGTTTTCGTATGCTTTGATTTCACAATACTTTTCGTCTGCTCCCTTGAGACAATGAACTTTGTCGTTGAAGATCCCGATGTTGGCCATCAATCGATCCATCCATTCTGTTTTCGCGGTGCAGGCTTGCTTGACCTTGGCGATAGCAGATTTCTTGTTGTTGAAGCATTTAGGACTGCAAAACGATTCAAAATAATTTTGAGATTGAGTTATGTACTAAAAAATTTAATAGGATTAAAAGCGATATCAGTCGATATTTTATGTGATGATTTTTGATATCTACCTTGTCCCAACTTGTGGTGGCTGTTCCGTTCTGAACTGGCTCTCCAGTATCACCATCGCATTGTGGCCCTGCACTATAAGCGTCCCATGACTGTTGACATTTTGCTGAAGTATTCACCAATGGGGTCGAAACTTCCAGCCCTAGAATGCTGTTGGAAGGAAGGAGAGTGCGCAGTTCCAACCCGCAAATTGGAGAGAGGAAAAACAAGAAGGCAAACAGTGCAGCTGATATACCACGTTTGGTATCCATGACAATTGACACTATATTTCCTTGACGATGTAAATTAGCAGGCCGTCCCAGATGTCGGGTTGGGAGAGCAGAGAAAGAGTGATTCCTCCCCATAGCTGCGAGGTGTTCTTGGGCGATTTCATTTAGAAGGCATGGACTTTGGGCGATTTCGAGGTTTCCACCTTTTGCCAAGGAACGCATTAGTTGGTTGCTTATAGTATTTGTGACTTGTGAGTTTGTTGGTTCACTCTGCATGCAGTCTATCTACGATCCATCCATAAAATTCCCTCTCTCGCTTGACTTGGGGGGTGACTTGCTTTACTTGGTTAACCGCTTGTCTTATACGTCAGCAGAGCTATTGCTAATCACAACATTAGTTATAGTCTTTTAGATACATCTTTGGGATATATTAAATTGCACGATTATAAAGAAATTCTTAAATAATTGTTAATGTAGACTATCAAAATATGTTTTTATTCATGTCAATCTGAAGCGGCCACGAAGATACACGAAATGACATCAACACATCACTCGATCGAAAGAAACTTTGACGAAATCACGAAACAAAAAAACCAATGACGGTGTGCACCACTACCAGGGAAATTCCGACTATAAAATTCGAGTAGCTAACCATATTTCTTGCCCTTGATGACATAAGTGTACCCCGGATCAGCTTGCACATTGGACTGTTTATGTTTGTTGTGACGGGGAGTTAATCCCTTTTCTGCTTCGGCCGTTCTGAAGAGCTTGTTTTCCGCGGAATACATGTTGGACGTTTTTGCAACGTACATGGTACCACTGTATCCCTTGCGATTGTGGTCACCAGCACGACTTTTGGGATTTATAGTTGCGCCGGCGCGGATGGCCCCTTGCTCGGCTACTATATTCTTGAGGTCGGATTGATTGGTTTCAACAATGCGGAGTGGCATCGGTGTGAACTTGTTGGGACTACGGAGTGTTGGGAGTGATGGAATTTATACCGGTAGGTTTCCCATTCTTCTCTCTCCAGAAATTAGAACATTCGGTACATGACACTAGAAGTTACCATCGTCGTATAGCTGTATCATATGACTGCGGAATGATATAAGAGACAAAATTAGCAACAAAAATATAATTATCGTGGGTTGTGCAGACGCATTTGGCAGGTTTTTCCAAGAACCAAGAACATTCGCTCTTCGTAACCTCGTTTCTGAACCGCGTTTTTGAGCCGAAGCGGTCACCCCTATGCGGTTCTAATATTTGGCAACATGATATAAGAGACAAAATTAGCAACAAAAATATAATTATCGTGGGTTGTGCAGACGCATTTGGCAGGTTTTTCCAAGAACCAAGAACATTCGCTCTTCGTAACCTCGTTTCTGAACCGCGTTTTTGAGGTCACCCCTATGCGGTTCTAATATAACAAACAACCAGCTGTTCAGGGGTTTTCCTGGCAGCAGTTTCCAGAGGTTTTCGACTTTCCGGGGCCTTTTGTTTGCTTCCGATTGTGTTTTCAAATGGAGAGTGGAGAGAGCTGTGGTTCCTAAAATTAGGCAATAGCAGCAAGCACGTGTCCTCGGTGTCGTTGTACAGTTGTACCGTTTTACAGTGCTCAGTTGTTCTGCTACGCAGTCCAGGTTTCAAAGGCTTGCTTAACAAGAGACACTTTGCCTTGAGCTGTTGCACTTTGTTCTACAAGTAGATTCCCTCTCACTTGCTCACCTGTCTATACACTCACTTATACACATACTCCGCACTTCCGCATGCTGTCCTCCACTGCATCCACCACTACTGCTGCCACATCCACTACATCAACCACTACATCTACTACTGCTACTACATCTACTACATCTACAACAACTACATCGCCCCTCCTCCCCATCCACTACCCCCACATCCTCGCCTCCGAAGCCGCCCTCTACCCCACCCCAGACCCCTTCCCTCCAAACATCCTCGCCTCCTTCCACTCCAACTCAAACTTCTCCTTCCTCTACCTCCCCTCTACCTCTGACCCTCACTCTGACCCATACAAGCCCCTCGCCTACGTCGTCCTCATCCCCCTCAAACCTCACTACTGGAAACAACTCCTCGACAATGCCATCTCCGAAGCTCAAATCGAACCACACATGATCTGGGATGGCAACTCGGACTCAGAAATCGCTT
This sequence comes from Paraphysoderma sedebokerense, assembly GCA_025602915.1. Lineage (NCBI taxonomy): Eukaryota > Fungi > Blastocladiomycota > Physodermatomycetes > Physodermatales > Physodermataceae > Paraphysoderma > Paraphysoderma sedebokerense. The sequence goes on from JAHLJZ010000150.1 coordinate 11,651, forward strand.
TCCACTTTTTCCACATCGAACGGACTTCCTCTCCAGCTCCCTCGCTAGCTCAACCCCACAAACTCAAACACACTTCTCCCCCAACTCCATTTAGAATTCAAGTCCTCCAAGATCTCAACGCTACCATCGACAACATCCGCAATCAATTCCCTCAAAACCCTTTTCGTATCCTTGGTTTCAGCGGCCTCGCCGTCTCCTTGTCTGGCATCAACATCCTGTACAACAGTTGGAACATGAAAGAGTATCCCGTCACCAGACCAATCTCTCCAGAAACAACCGACAACAGCAACTATCCCGCTACCGCCGATACCGAACGAGAATACATTCTGCGACACCCGGCCAGCAAACAGACCAAACTGGTGTCACTCACGACGCAATCGGAATTGAACGCATTGTTGGACGAGGGATACAGTTTTAATAATCAAGTGAAAATGTTTTATTTAACCAACGACATGGTCTCCCCTCTTTGGTACTACATTCGACCTTCCATCGACCTCCGAGATATACGCAATCGTTAAAAAAATTTTGCCCTCCAGTTCTAATATTGTGCTGGAATCGCATGTACTGTTTGTCATATTTTGACAAAACTGTAGAACTAGTCGTTTAGTGGATCCTTACATTCAGATAAAGAATAATGTATGCTTTAGCACTGTCAGGCCCTTGTCATCTGTAGCCTCGTAGACAACACACCTCGAAAACGTAAGAATAGTCTCCAATTTTATAGTCTATTCAATAATAGATAATGTAATCGTTATAGTACAATAATATACATAAATTCTCTTTAAATTATTATATCGTTATTCTCACCATCCTATCCATCCGTCGTACTGTCAAACTTTTACACAGCATTCCGAGCTTTTGCTCTACTCCAGTTCCACTCTGAGATGTCGTAGTGTGCATCCTTCGTAGAATGAATAGACCTGCATAAACCATGTCGGCTCAAAAAGAGACACAAAACACACCGTATCATCTAGAGCAGTCTTAACTCATGCCAGTTCCCATCCATCAATCATCTACCTCGGATTTCCAACTTTAGATTTTCCTCTTTTTCGCTTGAAATTTGCTAATCTTCCACCACAAAATACACAATCTTGGCTCTCAAACTACACCCCGTACACTCCACAATTTCCACACCCCTCTCCAATTCATCTTCGGATATCGTGATATCATCTCCACAACGACACGGATACCCGTACACCCCATTTCCACCATCTCCACTTTCTCCTCCACTTCCTTCTTCCTCGTCTCCTTCTCCATCCCGTGAGTTCTTCTTTGTGACGGAATAAACCATATCGTCTAAATCAATCACGATATGCGGTGTCCCCATGGACCCAGAGGCAGAAATTTCAGCGTCGTATTTCCTCCGGGAAGTAGAATCTATTAATGTTTTATACGCTACATGAATCATGTGAAACGATATGTTCGGGTTCGGTTTCGGTTTTTTGGTGGCTTTAATATTTTTACACTCTGAAATCGATTCAAACGGTTCAACCGATTCCGATTCCGGATACAGATTTGAATTTGAATTTGAATTTGAATTATAAGAGGAAGAGGAAGAGGAAGAGGAAGAAGAAGAGGGAAGAAGAGTAGTTGAATTTGAATGTAGTAGTTTGTCGGGGTGAGTTTGTAACGCGAGGGAATTGTAAGCTCGTTTAATCTCGGTGGGGGAAGCTGTACACTCCACCCCTAAGATATCGTAGTAACTTTGACTCGTCATTTCTTAATCTCTCTGTCTCTCTTATTCAACAAACCAAATTCATCACACCTCGCTGGAACCATTTCCAAAACCCTTAATTCTCAATCCGTTTGAAAATGTCTTGTTTAGTTTAACATCGTGAGCCGTTGTCATGCCAACGACGCGTCCGTTGGATGTTTGTTAGAAACCATTTTGTCGTTGCGCGGGAATAGAAAAAACTGAAAAGTTGAATGTGGAGAGATTATATGGGATTCTCGAACAAGTTAGAATATTTGAGAAAAAGAGAGTATAGTCGTCAGTCATGTCCTCGAATGAAAACAGTCATAAACGAAAGTACCCACTCTCGAAGGACCCGTTACAGAAGGACGATTTTGAAGGTGACAGTGGAATCGACGGTACAATCGATAACGAAAACTCAAACGGATTCGGAGATACCTCGATTCCGAGAAACGATCAAAACCAAAATCAAGTTTCAAAATCGAATTCGAATAAACGTAGGAAATCAAGTACCCATGAAAACGATCCCAATGTGAACGGTATGTTCGAGATACTTTTAGTTTTTCCTCCATTTATTTTTCACTCTATGAATCAAGACTCTAACGTTTGGTTTTTGTGATTTAAATGCGTAAATGTAAACTTGTATAGGTTGTTTTGGTAGAAACCGAAAGGATGAGCCATCGGTTTTTGTACCCACAGATGTCTACATTCAGGAATCCGAATCGTTAAGGTTACCCGGTGAAACCGCCGACGACGAAGAATACCCCTCTCCTCCTCCTCCTTTTCCTTCTTCTTCTTTTGCTTCTTCTTCGTTGTCAACTCTGTCGGATTCATTAAACGGAGCCTCTTCATCTACATCTGCGACCGGTTGGGATCAAGGTTGGGATCAAGGTTACAAACCTTGTAGAGTATTAGACGATTTCGTCATGTACGATTTAAACCACCAGAATGGGATCATTGGGATCGAAGAAATCGGACATTGGAATGAAATTACCCAACGGGACGTGGAAGTTCGGGTGGCGGGGTTGGTGACGCCTCAGTTTGTGGAGAATGATGAAGATGATGATGATGATGGAGACGGGGAGGGTGATGGTGAGGAAGGTGAGAGAGTGACAGAAGGGGGAAAAGAAAGTGAGAAAGGGTTTCGGTTGACGACGACGACGATTTTTAGTTATGCGATTCATTATGACGGTGATGGGGCTAGGTTTGTTGGTTATTTTTCTATTTCTCTCGCTTTTCGTTTTCTTTGATTTTTTGAAAAATCGTTGGGTCGTGTTCTCTTTTTTTTTTGTCTCTTGTGATTTTTAAAGGAAACGTTGGTTACTTCTCTCTCTCGTTTTTGTTTTTCTTTGATGTTTTAAAAAAACGTTGAGTCGTGTTCTCTCTTTTTCATTCTTGTGATTTTTAAAGAAAAGTTGGTTACTTCTCTATCTGACATGAATGCACGAATATAGTTCTATTTGGATAGAAACGCAATACTGTTGGTACCTCCTTCGCAACCCTGCCGAGATTTACAAAAAATTTTACATCCGATTCTACAAAGCCGTTTGCCTCGCTTCTTTTATCATCCAGAAATCACTCCTCAATCCACGTACAACTCTAAGCGGTGTTAAATCCTCTCTACGAAAATACTTTGCCACATTCACCGCCAACAAAATACAAGACGACAATGAAATAGAAACTACGCAGGAATATCGGAATGGTTGTTTGTTGGCATTTTCTCCCGCCGAGTTAACCAAATACAATAACTTTATCGTCCACGAAATCGAAACCTTCGCGGAAGAAAATGACCGTATGGAGTTGATTCTTTCCCCCGTTTACCAACAATTACAAGGTATCACCGTCAAAACCTCCACAAAGAAACAATACCAAGGTGTTGCTCTCGATCGGTCCACCGCCGGACCAAACACCACCCAACGAGGACCCAAAAAAATAACGGATAAAGAAATCGAAGCGAGAGGCGCGACTGTCACGCCTTTGATTAAATATATGTGTGATAAATTTGATGTGTTTAAGAATTGTACGAGTGTGGTGGAGTATCAAGATGAAAGTGGATTTGCGATGGTGACGTCCCCCGATGGGGTTCCAAAATTGCCGGAATTGACGGCGGAAAATGTAAAGTCTGATGTGACGATGGGTACCGTGATATCGAAACTAAACCAAACTCGGTACCTCAACAATGTACTCGTCGACCGAAAAATCGTCAGTCCCGGATCGTATGTTTGTTACAAAGTTTTGAATCATCTTGATTCGACGGTACCGGATATTCGGTCAATCCTGAACCACGAGAATTGTCAATCAAACGATATATCCAATTTCAATCGCCGTATCGGTCTCGTTACGCATTTGAAACTCGTCGAAAATGTTGCCGTCGCTCATGTACATCGTTTATACGAATCTAGTGATACATTTGTAGACCGATACGCCAACGAATCAGAACTCTTGTTATCCACCGAATGCACCGACATCCCATGCACCGATATCTTTGCCGTCATGGATCCAGGTGAAATCAAATACTTACCACCCGGTGTCCAACCTTCTCAAGCTCAAAAATTTTGGTGGCGGTATCAGTATACTACAGAAGGAGAATACCTATGCGCCCAAACCATGTACGATAGAATGAAAATTGTAGTTCCCTCGTTAAACGATTCAAACGGGACGCATCAACTCGACGAAATCGCAATCGATATCGGTGAACGGTGTATCAATTGTGACATTCAAAGTTCTAAAAAAAAATCTTTGATCCCGAGGTTAATCACTACCCCACCAACACTCCACTTTCCAGAACTCGTCAACCCGGTGACACTTGTTCCGTCTTCTCTCCCGAATTATAATGTAGACAAAAAACATCAAGTGATTGGGTACTCGTATCAAGAGAAAAATTATTATTTACATGATTTTGTGTATATCGCTTTAAAACCGACTCGGGAGGATCAAGTTTGGGTGATTGGACAAATCACCGGGATCATGGAAAACGGGAAAATGGTAGCTGGGTTTAACAATTCTAGTTCTACTGGTGACACTGAAACTCCGGATGAACCTGAGGAATTCGAAAACGAGTCAGATTCTAGTTCTGACGAATCAGATTTCAAACAGTTTTTTAAACCACCTTCAATGAGTTTTGAAAAAAATTCAAAATCAACCGTGACACTACATCTACGACTTTTCGGACGTTGGGATAATTTATTTAAACTCTACCCATCCCAATTCACTCCTTCAGATACAACAGACGAACGAAAACTGTACCTAACAAACAACTACGTTACTGTTTCTCCTACCCGTGTCACCGGATCGTGTTGGGTACTTCATCGAGACGCCATTCTAGATTTAAACTCATTCAAAGAAATAAGACATACGTATTGGTTTGATCAAGTTCAAATGTGGGATGATTTTGGGTCGGGAGTTACGGAGGTGGAGGTATCCGGTGATACTGATCGTGAAAAAAGGGGAAGGATAGGGTTGACTACGATTTCGTTGTTTACCGTGAACTTGAATTCGTATGGAAATCAAATGATGAATTTGGAGTATATAAAGACAGTACTGTACGTTCACCTTCAACGGTTGAAATTTGAACGACAACAAAATTCTGAAGCGAGGGGAAAGGGTAAAACTAGAGTCGTTGAGTTTAATTCGAATTCAAACGGAAACGGAAACGAATTAGACGGATTTGGAGTGTTACGAGCTTTAGATTTATTTGCCGGGTGTGGTGGGTTGACTGTGGGGTTTGATGGGTTGGGAAAGTGTATTCAAGATGGGGAAGTTAAGGGAAAAGAAAATACAGGAGTGGAATGTGAACAAGATGGGATAAGAAGAAAGTTGAGTATGAGGTTGGAGAGTTTGGTGAAAACGGTGGCTGCGGTGGAGTTTAATAAGAGTGCTTCGTTGACTTTTGAGTAAGTATTTTTTTTTCTTCTTCTTCTTACCCTTTTATTCTGAAAGGTGGTTAACTTATTTAATGTTGTTTATTTCACAAACAGAAAAAATTTCCCAAATGTCATGGTGTATAATCAAGATGCTAATATGTTGTTATCCCGCGCGATCAAGAAATTCAAAAACAATGAAGAACTAGATCCCTTGGTTGACTTGCGAGGCAACAAAATTATGGATTTACCACGACCGGGAGAAATTGATTTTATTTATTGTGGGCCACCATGGTAACCTTTTCTTTTACTCTTACAAAATTCTTAGACATTTAGAATTTGTAGTAACGATGAGTGGAACTTTTGTTCATAAACAGTCAAGGATTCTCGGGGTTAAATCAATACAAAAAAACTGACGACAAAAAAAACGCAATGATTGTACTCGCTTTATCCTATGTCGCGTTTTATCAACCTAAATTATTTTTATTGGAAAATGTAGTCGGTATGGTGAATGGTTGTTTGGGTGGGTATCAAGCCGGAATACATAAGACCGTAGGCGGTGTGAAACATGGTGCACCAAAGTTGATTATTAGTGCGTTGTTGGCAATGGGGTATTTAGTTCAAGATTGTTTAAAGTTTGTTGAAATAGGGCTAATGTTTTGGATTTGGTTTTTTTTGGGGGTGGGTAGCTACCAAGTACGATTTTCTGTGCTTCAAGCTGGTAACCAAGGTGTACCACAATCTCGACGACGATTTATTTTAATCGCATCCAAACGACACCTTCCGCTTCCTTCTTTTCCGGATGTAACGCATTTATTCAAATCGAATCCAGTCACAGTCAACCTCGGTGTTTCTGGGAAAAAGAAATTCTGTTACGTCAAAGGTGCTCCACTTCCAGGACTTACAATCTCAGACGGTATCAATGACTTGAAACCATTCGAATACGTTAACCCGAATATTATCTCTCCATTATCGACTGAGGAATTAGAAAAAATCTATACCCCAAATGCAGAACGGTACGATATGAATGAATGTAAACCGGCTCATGTACCAAAGGGTAGAGTGAATTATGTGGTCGGTAAAAATAGACAAGAGTATGCTTGTGAACCTAGGAACGAGTTTCAAAGAAAATTAAGAATGGGAAGTACTCAATGCGTTAATCATATTACTAGACCGTATACTTTAGAAATTACGGAACGAATATGTAGAGTTTCCAAAGAACCAGGGTCAGATCATTGGTGTACGTATTCTAGATTGACTCATCGTTTGTTGTATTTGCTTTTGACATTTTTTCTTTCTTTTTGGGTTAGCGTTACCCAAGGAACTTGCGCCATGGTGTTTACAACATGCTGATTCCGCGTCTGCTAGACATGGTGGATGGAAAGGTCTTTATGGACGATTTCAACCAGACCATCATTTTAAAACGACAATTACAGACGTTAATCCTATGAATAAACAAGGGGTATGGTTTTGAACTTTATATTCGAGATAAAAAAATAGAAAATTCATAACATTGATGGATAATATTTTATTCGGTTAAAACTAAAACTTAGACTCTTCTCCATTGGGAACAAAACCGAGTCATCTCCGTTCGCGAAACTGCCAGAGCTCAAGGATTCCCTGATACTTTTGAATTCCACGCCTACAACGACAACATTCCAGAGTTATATAGGCACACTGGAAACGCTGTACCACCCGTGTTAGCGGCGAGTTTAAGTTGGAGTGTAATTGTCGCTGATAAGGAACGGTATTTTACAAAAAGGAATTACAACGGTGATGTAATTGGTTTAAATGATTTAGTGAAAGAGTTGGAAGCTTTGGGTGTTGATGTGACGGGAAAAAATGATCAAGGTTTGGTTGATAATGAAGAGGAAGAAGAGTCAAATGTTTCAAATGAGAGTAGGAAGGGAAAAGTGCAGTTGAAACGAATGGAAATTGAAGTTTTGGTTAGTCCTGTTAAGGTAAAAAAATTGGTTGAAGAATCAGTTAGTATTGTTGAGCAGTTGGATGTAGAAAAGCATATTGAAGTTGGGCAGTAGTCAGTTGCTCAGCGATACAATTTTTGAGTTTGTGAATTGTAATACGATATTTAACATGTCAAATTTCGGTGTTGTATGTATAAATATTTGTTGAGTTGAATTGTACAAAAATCTATAAATCTTAACCAAATATCAATACGACTATCTACAAACTAGTATACAGAATTTAAATCATGGAAGTTCTTGCAGACTTTGCCACATCAAGATTCGTCCTTCCGACTGTACTCTTTCGAACTGTTCCATCGATACTATACTTGAAGTTTCCGGCACTACTTTTTCTATACTTTGCGAATCTAGCCATCAATTCTAAATTAATAAAACTTTCCCTAATAATCGCTCCCACGACCCATATAATAAACCCACAATTCACCATAATAATCAACACAATGATAGCTAACCCGTGTAACGAATTAGAAAGTTTGTCAAAATGAAAAGTTAATCCTAGACCTAACACGACCATGGAAGCTATATTTGACAATATGTCGAATTTGTTGAGAATAGGGAATTCGTAGGGACTGTATTTCGTGACAATTTGAACGCTACTGAAAAGGACGAATAAAGTCAGAATTATTTGGAGACCGACATATCTAGATGTGTAGTGTCATATTACAGAGTCAATGAAAGGGAAAGATTAGTTAAGGACAATGTAAAGCGATTTAAAAGGTTGTACAGTAGACAAGTACCTCGTAAAAAATATGTTGACGACAACGAGAAAGAGTTTTTGGAATAATTGGACTACACTGATAAACCTGTAATCAGGTTTAAATTCATGATTTGAACTCATAAGTTTTTCGCAAAACAACTGGAATCTGTTCAAGATTGAATACGTCGTAGCCCGATTTTTGCGAGTGCGCAAAGCAGCATAAGATACAATCACGCTCATCAACGGAATTCCTAGCACGTAGCAACTTGATAGAAATTGAATTGAGAAACTTGAGGATTATAGTAGTGTAAGATGTTTGTAAGCAATCAGATCTCACCATAAACCAGCGATTCCGTATGGCAGGTCTTGATAGTACCATGATTCATAACATCGCAGACTTGAATCCGCGTCTATATAATTATAAATTAACTTAATCTTTTATATCAATATGAGTTCGGAATAAAAAGTTAATCAAACCTAAGTAACTAATGTTATCAGCTTCTTTTGTACAATCGAACAACCTAATAAATAGAACATTAGAACAAGCTTCTAAAAATAGAACACTACCAAAGAAAACAGGTTGTACGAACGAGAGTGAACTGGTCGCAACGTGCACAAATAGTAAATTCAAAAACGACATGTACGCCTTAAAAACTCTCAATAACGCTCTATCTTCAGGATACTGTTCAATGTTTTTTTTTCTTTGAGGCTTCACCAAATTCATCACATGAGTGCCAATCGGGATCAACGAGGCGATTACCAGAGCAACTAAAGGAATGGATAACGATAGTTTCATCTTAAAACTAAAATCAAGTGCTTGCTCAGTGACAAGGCATTCCGGACTTGCTAGCTCAACATTAAAATTAATAAATGATAGCCAACTGAACAAGTGGAGTAGAGGTTCCGGCCAATTCAAGCGCATTTGTCGCAACAATAATATGGTTTGTATGTAATTTACCAAAATACTCACGAGGCCAAACCTGAATGACAAGTAGATGCAAATGTATTCAAAAAGGGTCAACACATTATATAACAAAGGAAGAAAAAACTAAAGAAAACTAACGTTGCCCCTCGCTTCTGCCTAGAAATTCTTAAAATCAGAATAAATGCAGCTGCTACTAAAATCGTGATGCCACAAATTATTACGAGCTGGATCGCAGCACCCTGCTCCCCGCATTGGCGACAACCGTCATTAAATCGATAATATCCTGGACTGCATCTCCCGCATCGCGTGCCAGTATATCCGTCGGAACAGGGAATAAATGGGCTACCCGGGCATGCGTGCATCTGACGGAAGCTCCGTGAGCACAGTGATTCATACTTACGACACCAGCGATGTTGAGCAAAATACATACCGGAAAACACGGAAGAAAGGTAGTATTATCGTCGGAACGCCACCAGCCGTATTTGGGATACGGGAGTTGACTACCGTCAGAGCTACAAACAGCACCTAAATAAGTGAATAATTGTTTAGAATAGTTGTCACAAAGTCTTGCTAAACTGTGGAACAAACCTTCTGGGCATTCCGCACAAATGGCTCCACTTTCACTAAATACGTTATTTACGAGGCCTATCCAAAAAACATAGCAGATACTATTCAATGCTTGTGATCAACTTAATGATAAGACTAGTAGACAAACCTGGTGGGCATTTAAAAGAAAATAAGTAAGTGCAGTTTGCCGATGTCGAATTATGCGAATCCCGCACTACTACTGTAAAATTTGCAAATGGGTACATCCCGCCCGTTGAATCACTGAAATACGTCAACTCTGACGACAAAAAGCTATGACCTGCTTTCAGTGCCGCCTTCGTTGAAGCTGCCATCAATTTGCCTTTGGTGGGAGCCTCAGTTAAGAGGTAGCTCAAGTCGATGTTGTCAACATCTGTGGCACTAATACGAATGGCGACGACTGCGGATCTATTCGTAATGAATTCGGTCGACAGCTCAACGACAGTGGGGTCATCACATAGTAATTGTGGTGGATCGTTCACTGGGGTGATTCTAAACAAAATTTCTTCAATAGTAGAACCGTTGCGATCTGAGTATGAGAGATCGAAACGTTGAAATGCGTCGGCTTTTGTGAAAGCATCTTTTTGAGGAACAAATAAGACCTGGTATGGTGGACCTTTGATTTCAGAACCTTCTCCGAGGGGTGATGATTTAATAATATCAGAATCACGCAAACTTTGGGAGATGGAATAAAGAGAGCCGGCGATGCTTAAATTATGAATTTTTACCACCACAAGATCGTCCTCATCCACGTCCGTGATATTGAACACAAAGGTAGCGGCAGTGTCCTCAAACACAGTCAAGTTTAAAGATGCTCGATTGAAAACCGGAGGATCTTAATAGTTGTTAAAATCACAAATACTCGTAATGAGGCAAATCTGAACTGGGATCAGTAAGATAGAAATTCAACGAACCATTAACCGGTCGCACATTCAGTATAATTGTACCATTAAGGGTTGACTCAGCATCCAAATCACTAGCTTTGAAGACGATGGTGCCATAAGGAGAACCATTGTCATCTTTCAACGGACGATATACCGCAGACGTGACGTTGGGTGGCAAAACGAATGGTGTATTTAATATCTCAATCCAATCTGTGCTATTTACGCTACTATTTCGAATCATGAGCACCCCATGCGGCGGAAGAGAAACAATGGTAAGTTTAATATGCTCTGTGTTATTCTGATCAGGGTCGTCTGCATTGAATAATACCGCGGTAGTGGTGTCTTCGTCCATCTCAATGATTGTTGAACGCGGTACCGGAGTGTCCGCTACGGCATCAACCTCAATATAAATGGTTTGGATCGGCGACTGGGCTCCTCTATCATCGATTGCAAACACTTGAAACGAATCGCTACCGAAGAAATTCTGTAGAGGTATGAACAACACTCTGGACTGGGAATTTAATACAGGTACGGGCACAAGGGACGCATCGATCAATCCTCCTCTTGTTCCGGCTGATGTGATTTGATATAGCGCTCCAGATTGAGGATTTGAGATAACAAAAACTTGAACAGTATCTCCTGAGTTAGGATCGTAAGTTAAAATTTCTAGGAACAATAGTTCATCTTCTCGCATTACTGCAAGAAGCGGACGAACAACAGGAGGGACATTTGAAAATCCCGTGCGAAATTCAGCGAAATCGGTTTCAGCATTCTGTATACCTTCAACTGACACAGTTATATTGAATCGCGAATATAGGGGTAAACTGATGTTTGTGAAATCGCTAATTGGCAGTTTCAATTAGCCTTCCTTTAACCTATCAATCATACAGATCTGTTGCCGCTTACCATTTAAGACTACTGTGAGCTAGCCATGTAAGGGTTGGACAAACATAAATTTGACTTGTATTGAGCTCCCGAAATTCTACAATGCGATTGACATAGACTGGTCCGAAGTTAGCACCTTCAATGTACATAGTCTAAATGATATCGTATATCGTTTAGCAGTGATGAGATACATGAGAGTTCAAATGGAAATGATCAACATACGGGATTACTGGATAATAACCACTGAGGAACAACACTTGAGATTTTTGGTAAATCATAGGAAAATGGTATAATATCCGTATTCTGCCCGTTGACTTGTACGAACAAAGACAAATTCTGCCCAACAAGTTCAGGCGTGACGCAGCTAATTAACGAGTCGCTATAAAGCTTCGGAAAGTAGCAAGGGTTTGATCCTATCAATACTGAAATATTTGCAGAAGTAGCATCGCAAGGTGTGGGTGCCGTAGTGCACGGACCAAAGCCTGTCCCACTACCAAAACAAGAGTTAAGTCTTTGTTCACTACATTCTCAAAATGACTTTCTTACGATATGTAGATAGTTCTTCCACCTGTGGTGGGACTTGAAAGAGGCGAAACATCCGCTATGACTGGGGGATTGTAATGTACATACACCAATTGCGAACTGTTGGCCTTAGTACCAATGTAGATTATGACCATTTTGTTTCTTCCAGTCCCTTATCAAACAAAAGCCAATCATATAAAAAAAACTCTGATTCATTTAACTCGGACCAAAATGAGACCTACCAGGCGGGACGGCGCAAGTGAATGCTGTAGCGTTCAATTGACTGGAGTTATTGCACAATTTGCCGCCAACAGTAATGGTTATTGGCTCAAGAACAACTCCCATATCAGTAGTGATTAAAGTTAATTCGAACCCAACTGAAAATGATTTTTGTATTAGAAAATAGCTAATAAAGCTCCTATTAAAACAATTACCTGCGGGTCCGATCGCTGGGTAAACTGACAGCAACTGTAACACAATGGCTGATATTCCCGGAATTTTAATGCTTGGCTTATACAGCACTGAATCAAACGACACCCATAAATCATAAGGACCTTTTATCAAGGTGTTTAGTATAATAATGCATTATTCATGGTGATTCAATTAGTACAAACCAATCCCCGATACCGAACTCGATATCTGAGCTGAGAGAGTATCTTCAGTAGCCCAAAACACCGATGTAGATATCCAACCGTTGAATTTCACCGATGGAATAACAGCAGCCAAAGAACCTGGGACATATTCAAATTGAATTCGAACAACTTCATCAGGAAGAACTCGCATTGGTTGAGCGGACACAAAAGATACCACTCTCAATGGCTCAAACTGCATGGCAAACACCACACTGTTACCAGAAATCGCACTGGGTGAATCCAACTGTCCATTCGTACGCCCAATTAACACAAAACCATTGTTACTTTGGGGTACTAATGCGGCGAAATTTTCCTTTCCGATGGTAGAAACGATCATCTGCCCTTGTATCGCCAGTGAATCTGGATTGTGTTCGCATACCACTATTTCATTATCGCCGTAAGAGATTGTACCATTTAGATTTGTCGTGAATCCGACGAATACGTTAGTACTAGATCTCACACTGAGGCCAAATTCGGGAATAGAATCCGAAAAATTTATCTGATACGGTAGAGTCACGGACGAGATCTGCTGGAGGGTTTCGTTCCTTTTATACAGCAAGAATGGATTTCCCGCCATGTCAACGCTACGATGGAAATAGTATGACATTTTGTCTGAAACACTTTTGACAAGTGAAGGATTATATTTTAACGGCGTTCCGCTAACTGAGCGACTTCTCACATAAGTGAGTGAAGTCATGGAATATTCGTCTACTCTATTTTGCGATGTCCACAAACAGATAATGGACGGACTACATTGGAAGTC
>JAHLJZ010000151.1:0-24888 GCA_025602915.1 Paraphysoderma sedebokerense
ACAATTTAACCGATTTTTACACTGTAGTCAATGTGACTATTCGTGGTTACGATGTGGATGATACAGAATTGGACTTTTATCTCTCGTCACTCCCAATCCGCGGTGTGCTACTTGACCCATCAACTGGTGACCGTATTCCGGTGAATACTCCTTTTAAGAATCCGAATATTCTATTTAATTCGAGCGGAACTGGTGGGGGTTATCCATATGGTAACTTCACGGTTTATGTCAAAGATCCCCACGGTAGCGAATCGACGCATTGTACTTTTCAATTTGTTCTCACCTGCCCTTCAAGTAAGTACTGTATATTTCGGTCTTGGAGTCTTTTAACCACTCACGACCCACTCCATTAGGAACGTATGCCAATATATTTAATACCGGTAATAGTAGTATCTGCTCGTCATGGTTTGTATTGAAACTTTTCTCTCTTGTAAGGCGCAAGTCAGACTTTTCTAACCTACCGAAAGTCCCGAAGGAGCATTTTGCTCGCAGTCGGGAGTAGAACCGCCTTCGCCTAATCCAGGTTACTATATGACAACAGATAAGAAATTTCTCCCGTGTATTCCGGTAAGTCAAAATATCTAACCCGACGGCAGGGGCGATTTGTTAACTTTTACCATTGAAGGCTGCCGCATGCACAGGGAATTTGGAGTATCAGTGCAAAATTGGTTATACAGGTGTAAGATGTGGTGAATGCACCGATGGGTATTATAGGCTTAACGGAACATGCAAAAAATGCAATTCCGATGTCCCGGATTGGTTTGTGCCGCTTGTAGTGATATTCGGATTCGTTTGCATTGTTATGCTTTTTGCCTTGATGAAGAGAGGCCCGACGTATGTCTCATTACCTTCAACACACTCATATACTGAGTACTAACTCATAAATGGATATTTAGTCGTGGACTAGTGAATATTGTTGTCAACTTTATCCAAACTGTAGCGGTCTTTGAGCAATTTTTTGTTTCATTGGATTTTTCACCAGCTTTGAAACAAACGTTTGAATTGCTTGGTGGAGCCCATTTGAATCTAGAATTAGCATCACCAGAATGTGTTCTATCTAAATATCAATTTGGACCCAAATTTGATCTTCGGTATAAGCTTCAGTTCACGCTTCTCCTGCCACTCTTCATCGCAGCCGCAATCGCACCGGTGGCAATATTCAACAGCTATCCAGCTATTTGGTTGTATCGCAGACTTCGCGATCTTGTATTGCGAACCTCGTCCGAGATCGATTCAAGGGCTTTGAAAGCGAGGCAGAAGGACATGTTTTTGTTGACCGTGCAAACTTTTAATATGATTCTAAATATTATATACATTGTATTAGTTTCGCAGTCTCTGACGTAAGTGCCACATCATATCAGCCACACGAGATTTTTAACTAATTCAACTATCGATATAGAATCTTTGACTGCACTAAACAGGCAGACGGACAATATTACTTGGGTTAGTGTACACCTCCACTTCTCATGCCACTGAGTATCAAATCTGACATTTACCTATTGATTGATACCAGATGCTCAACCTAATGCTCTTTGTTTCAATGATTGGTGGTACGAGTATGCATCTTTGGGTGCAGTAGGGGTCGCAATTTACGTTGTTGGGATCCCGCTTTATTTCATGATCATGCTTGGGATACTTTATCAATCGACGTTTTATGGGAAATTATGGGTTCGGGCGAAGGAATGGACTTTCATGATTCTTGATATTGAATCCAGTTACTTCAAGTCAACCCATCAGCACTTTTTGGTGATACAATTCGTCCGTAAATTATTTATTGTCGTGATCAAAATGAATTTAACAAAGTACGTTGAAAGACCAATTGGAAGTTCCAGATCAAGATGCTAACATACCGGATGTAGATACCCAGTGATGCAAGCGGTGCTTACTACCTGTATTCTCTGCGTTGATTTATTACTCTCGGCGAAATATCTACCCTATAGTATTAAATCGTTAAATATCCTCGAAGTCGTGTGCACAATGTCTGCTATTGTGGTCATGAATTGTGGGCTCTTGTAAGTTGGCGTTCACGGTCGTTATGTTTTTGGTGGACAAATTTCAACTAAAATTTCCTTTTCTCCTCTTAGAATTCATACCAATCAATTCGAAACAGAGACACAGCGGGATGCAGTAGCGGTAATCATTTTAATTGTGATTTTCACGTGTATATCGATCACAATTGGTATTTTCCTCCTCGAGGTGAAAACCAAAATTCAAAATCAAATTATGAAAGGATTAACTGGCCAAAAGGATTTGGATTTCGATGAGAATGCATGGATGAGCAAACAGATTGGGGCCGACACTGCACCAACCAAATTGCAGAAAACATCATTCTTACGAAATGCATTAGCCACTATTGGAGGTCAAGGTAAAACTGCAATGTTGAATACTCAACCAATGGAAAGCCCAGTGGAAGTTTCCAGGGCTCCTTCAACGAAGAGGCACCTTGAAGGGACGAGAAACTCGAATGGCAGTGGGATGATTTAAAATCGTGTAGTTGAATGAAGAATTTGCATTGTGTTTTCTTAATTATATTGATATAATTTATTTTATATATAGTATATTTAATATGTTCATATTCATAACCTATTAAATGTGTCATTGTGACATTATAAATGTATTATGATACGCCATATGTCCGCCTTCATTTTTCGCGTTTTTCAGACACTTCGAACAGCGTAAGGCGATAACTAGAAACAAGTATAAGTTACCAACATTTTATGCGTATGCATTCGGTATGATCCATATCCACAAAATTTACCGATCGTTTGAGTTGTAACCTCAAAGCTGAGTCGTTCATATAACCTAGCGAGATTTGTGTGCATGTGTGGGTTTTGCCATTCACACCTGTCAACTGTTATTGCATATGAGCGAAACTTTCTCTGATTTAATACAGACATGTGGAGGATGAGAAGTTTTGTGTCGTAATAGAAGTATTTGCATTATTGCAAAGTGGTTCCAGTCATGTCCGAGACAACACCGCGTTGGCATCTTGCATATAGACGCTGGATTTGTCAATCACAAAGACGTGAAGGATGATGCTTCGCACTCAAAGTATTCATATATACTATAAAAAGTCTTGATCGCTACTTTGGAAGTGGTCATAAATAACCAGACTTCAGAGGTTCTGCGGCGTTCGAATTGCTTCACTTTGACACCATATGGCTTGCCATCTCCTCGACTGCTCAGTCCACGTATCCTTAAAATTATTAAGCCTTAACAACAGAAATAGACAGAAAGGTGTGTGTTCTTATCCTGATTTAAAATATTCCTAATCTTTAAGACACTGGAAGGTCTGAGGATCAAAATCTGTGGAATAAAGTGTGTGCTGGTCTGTGCAGTAGCAGGAACCTGCTGATTATAATGCTAGAATTCGATTTTTTGAACTGATGTGCACACGTTGCCAGCTGCCACTGTATTTTTACTGAAAAGTACGCAATACACATTCGATAACTATGATGAGGTATAGCTAATGCAATGCGTCTCAAATTTCATCCATCATCAGATATATCACACTTTCATCTTGAGACGTGAAGAGACCTGAAGCAGCCGAGTCGCTGGCCACCAGGGATCCCTCACGAAGCACGCCCCATTCCCCACTCCATTCCCCAACGTGCGGACTGGTTCTTGGCTGCTCCCTAGCGACGTCAAGTGCGTCAATTGGCATCTTGTGTGGCCAATAATTCGAATTGGGAGAAAATTTCGTAGAGTTCAGTGACCGACTTCTTTACATCACAGAAGAGCAAGAAAGGCGAAACGTATATATATATCTATCAACTTAATGGTCGGTTTCAATTGGCATCTGCTCTTGCTCTTCGCGACTTTGGCTCTCCGTTCGGTGCGGGCTCAGAACCCCGTTTCTTGCTTCCTCGCCAGAGTTACCACGGTTCCACTGACGGCTTCGGATGCTGTTATTATCGATGCAGTATACAATGCTTCGCATTGGGTGGTATTGGACAGCTATTTTAGGTTACATTACTTCACCTATTCGGCTACCACTGCCTCTCTTGTGCTGACAGCGGACGTATCGTCATACGTAAGAGAGTTCAGAAAATTTTTCTTTGGTATTGAACTGCGCTAATCCAAATATCGTACAGATGGGAGAGGGTATCGTGGGCAATCTATACCCAACCGACCGGTTTGTTCATTGTAACTGGTTTGTCTGCGTAAAATACCAGGACTGAATCGATTACTTTGACTTCGACATGGCATGTCATGCGTTGTAGGTACGGCAAAACCGCTGCTCTTGGAATAAATACAGCTGGGGATGTTTTTGTCGCGGTACAGAACTGTTTCATTGTTCAATGATTTTTTTTCTTTTCTCAGGATTGACTTCCGAATATTTATTCGTGAGATAGACGTACTCGCCGTTTTCAAAGTCAAAATACAGTCTCAACATTCATAAAATAAACCCATCTCTAACTGCAATCTCTACACTCAAGATGGATCAGAAATATGATGGGTTTTGGTCCTCCCAATACAAGAATCCGTAAGTTCTTACTTATCATCTCAAAGCAATTTTATCAGTCCTTGACTGCTATTTCATAGACGGATCAAACTTTTCTTGCAAGGCACAAATAATCTTTTTGTTGGTTTCTTCAATTATCCGGCCGGAAACGCGAAGGGCATCTGGCTTTCGAGACATCAGTACGGAGGCAGTATTCCTAATCCGAACGACAAATTAACTTTGACGAATCAGAATGCATACACTATTGATTTTGAATGTAAGAGTGCAACAATCTGTGTTTGGATGAACTCTCGCAGAGTCACGGAGTATAGCATGGCCGGATTTTCGCAAGGCTCCACCACTGATACTTCAACCACATCACCGGAATTGCAATTTGATCCAGCTATTACATCATCTGCTGTTGGCTCTTACTTTCTACATCATCTGTTGAATGACCCTTCACGCTTTGTGGTCCATGGAAGGGATTCAGCTTTTGCGTCTTTAGGGGCTTCCATTTCGCCGTACGTAGTGAATAATGCATTCGATCAATCAAATTTCGATATACAAGTAGATGGCGGGCAAATTTACGTTGGCTTCACGAGCACTTTGAATTCTTCATTGAGTTTAGGGAACTCAGAAATAGTCATCAGCCAATATAGTGGATCGTATCAATTGCAGTCTTCAATTATTTTGTCAACCGTCCGGCTAGATTCTTTGACTCGACTTTTACCTGTCAGTAACAACAAAATCATGGCTGTTGGTATGACCGAAGGAGATTTGTCAAATCCGACCCTCAATTCAGGTTCTAGAAGGGCATTTGTCGCACATTTCCAATATTTCTGGATTACAACGCTGCAAACTGCTTCTCCTGGTTTTGTTCGGGGCGGTGAAAATTTTGTAATTGCGTTCTCAAGTCTTCCGAGCTCGGCAACATCAAACACACCGTCAGTGACCCTCAATGGACGTTCGTGCACTGTGCGAGGCTGGATCGGCCAAAATTTAAATGTGAGCGCTGCGTATGGAATTGGAGGTATGCGTCCGAGTTTGGGTGTAATTTACGAGGTCATTCCCTAATTCATCAGTTTCAAAGGTCCACATGAATTGAAAATCGCCTTCTCGTACTTGCCGTACTCCCCAACAGTCGTTAATCGAACCTTGTCGTATCCTCCCCCTGTTCTTCAGAGCATCAATGCAACGCATGGCCCGGCAGGTGAATATATTTTTTTTGGCCGCCCGACCAATGTCTTCTAAACTGACTTGTTTGATTAGTTGGATATCCGATCAGATTAGATATTGGCAACTTGGGGCTCATGGGACAAGATTCAGTTGTCGTTACGATTGGAGGAAAGTTATGCCGATCTATAAATCAGATCGGTATTTCGCAAGTCACCTGTGTAACGCCTGCCGGTATTCTCAATTTCAATATACATGCAGTCTTGATTCAGGAAACAGACTGACTTCTTAATAACCGCTGATAGGTACCGGCAGAAATCTTGCAGTCGTTGTCTCTGCGGGCCTCGGATTAAACAGCACTCAACCATTCTCCATATCATACGACCCTCCGACATTTTATCAGATAGCACCAGGCTCTGGTCCTACAATAGGGGGGAACGAGGTTGCAGTCCGGTATTTATTAATGATTGATTGTGCCCTGTCATGCTGTCTTAACTAACCGATATCTAGTGGGGCGAATTTTGGACCTTGCGCTTCCATGCCTTGCAACTCTGCCAATCATAAAGTATCAGTCACTATCAGCGGATTACCATGCACGAATCTCTTTCTTTGGGAAGATAACCTTGTTCGTTGCTCAGCCCCACAAGGTGTAGGTGTTGGTCATCCAATTGTCGTTGTTGTTGACGGACAACAAGGGGTGAATGGCTCCGTTACATACGGGTACAATATCCCGAAAATCTCTCTTTTAGTCCCATCTACCTCGCTATCCACCAGCCCAGTATGTTTATGCTTAAATATTACTCTTGAACTTCACTCACCGTAAGATTACCACTAGACTGTGTACATTGAGGGAGACAATTTTGGTTTTGATCCCGCCATGGTTCAGGTTCTTTTCCGAGAGATAGTGAATTCTACCGTATATCCATGTGAAAGTCTGATTTTAAAATCAAATACTAATGTCCGCTGGTAATTTTATCTATGCTTCGGTCTATTAATACGGTAATTCATGTTAACTAACCTTTCGTTTCCACAAGTGATTTTGCGAACACACAGCTTCCGAACGATGCGACTTTTAATATTACCATTGCGGTTGCCAATCAGAGCAGTATAATGTCGTCAACAAGCCAATTTCGAACTGGTGTTGCTAATAATGATCCTGTCGTCTATCCATATAACGGCACACTTAACGAAGACTCGATCTTAGTTGTCGCGCTTCAAGGGAGTGATCCTGATCCTGGTGATTCTATCACGTTCTTCATTTCTGAAACGACCTCTCAAGGCAATTTGTATCAATTTTCATCATCTGCCTTGAATTCGAAGGGGCCTATTGTTGATACAAGCCTTTCGCCGGTGGCAGTTCAAGATTCTTTGGCTCGCTTAGTATATATTCCATTCCAAGAGTTTTCGGGGGAAGATTACTTCACTTTCTTAGGTCGAGATGAATCTAATTCCGGTATCTTGTTGTGAATGCTTGCTCCCGGTTACATAAAATGTAATATATAAATTATTTTTTAGGATCCACAATTGCGTTTGGTAATATTACAGTCAATCCAGTTGCAGATCCGCCAGTACCGAAACCACTGAATATTGAAATCAACGAAGACAACGCAACCGTAATCAATTTTGATGTTCAGGATCCTGACACTCCCGATTGGAGTTTGGCAATCATCCTACTGTCAATACCGTCACTTGACAAAGGAGAATTGTACGAAGTTGACGATCTGCTCAACCGAGAGTCCAAAATTGCTTCAGCTCCATACAATGTGTCAAATTTTCGCAAGCGTGTTTTATACGTTCCGCCCTTAAATGCCCATGGGTTGTACTTCACCAGTTTCAGATATCAGGCTGCCGATGAATCTCAGAAGTCGCTGATCAATGCAACCGTGACGATTTCTATCAACTCCGTGAATGATGTCCCTACAGCAGAGAACAAGTCCTACGTTATGCTTGAAGACAATGAATTAACTATAACATTTGAATGTGAAGACCCTGACATCGAAGACAAGTTTGCGATACAGATTGAAACTGTTCCTCTACCAGAGGAGGGATCGCTGTATCAGACTGACGTCAGATACCAGGCTCCGTATGTTTCATACTGCTACTCACCGCGTTTGTTGTTAAAATTAATGTATTTTCTTCTGCAGCATTTATCCCGGAGATCGGCTCTCTCGGGTAGTTGTTCAATTCATCCCTGCCGCCAACTATTTTGGAAACACGTCATTCATCTTCCGCTGCGTGGACAATGTCTCAACTTCAGACGCTGCATCCATAAATATAGAAGTACGAAACGTAAATGATTTACCGCCAGCCCCTTCGTTCTCCGTGGTATCTGACGAGGATTCAGATGCCATTATCCAATTTGATTTGAGCGACATTGAAACACCTGTCGAGAATTTGACTATCATTATAATGGATTTACCCAGACGTGGTATATTGCATTATCCTCAAATAGATAATGGTTCCACTGTTTGGATACCCATAAATGATACAGGTTTTGTGGTTCCGGACTTCAATCATACACTCTTGTTCCGACCGCCGCCAGATGCCAACGGCGATCCGTTTGCCGTGTTTCCGTATCTTGTCGATGATGGCTCTGAATAAGTCCTCGAGTAACGGAACTGTAACAATAACTGTCAATGCTGTAAATGGTTAGTTGCACATGTATTTGCACCGGTCCATTAGTGACACTAAAATTTTTTGCAGATCCCCCATATTTGGACAAATCAACTTTCTTCAATCTGTCAGTTGAAGAAGATGGAGAGGTTACCATCACAATGAATGTTCTCGATGTTGATTACGACGGCCGTTTACTGGTGAAAGTACAAGATATTCGTATCAATGGCTCACTGTTTCATGTGAATCGGCGGAATGGAGCCAACAGCCGACTAGTAGTAGGTGAAGGTAGCGAAATCCTGGGACCCCCCTACCAAGTCATTTATGTTCCCGCAAAGGACTTCGCCTCGACAACTGAAGATACCTCCAACGGTTCAACGTGTCATTTTCGGATTCCGGTACAAATAAACATCACAAGTTCGGAAGAAATTGCGTTTTCGGTGACTCCTGTTAATGACGGTCCCAGTATAGATTGTGACTCGCCCTACATTGTTTTGCCGCAAGACAATTTAACCGATTTTTACACTGTAGTCAATGTGACTATTCGTGGTTACGATGTCGATGACTCAGATTTGGACTTTTACCTCTCGTCACTCCCAATCCGCGGTGTACTACTTGACCCATCAACTGGTGACCGCATTCCGGTGAATACTCCTTTCAAGAATCCTAATATTCTATTTAATTCGAGCGGAACCGGCGGGGGTTATCCGTATGGTAACTTCACCGTATATGTCAAAGATCCCCAGGGTAGCGAATCCACACGTTGTACTTTTCAATTTACTGCTACCTGCCCTTCAAGTAAGAGTGTAATTTCTTCTCAATTGTTTGGCTGTCTCCTTGCTTACTATTCCGTCATTCAGGAACGTATGCCAATATATTTAGTGGTGGTAAAGGCAGTATCTGCGCTTCATGGTGAGCATATTTAACCACTATTGGTACTATAAATGGAAATGGTGACTGTTCTAACCGCCGAAAAAGTCCCGAAGGAGCATTTTGCTCGCAATCGGGGATAGATCCTCCTGCACCAAATCCTGGTTACTACAAAACGAACGAACAGAAATTCCTTCCCTGTATACCTGTAAGTTTGCTATATTAAATAGCTATGGAGCTGATGAATTGCTAATATGACACTTACCAGGCTTCTGCCTGTACTGGAAATTTGGAGAGTCAGTGCGAAGCCGGTTATACCGGCGTTCGTTGCGGTGAATGCTCCGATGGGTACTACAAACTCAACGGCTCTTGCAAACAATGTAAATCTGATGTTCCGGACTGGTTTGTACCGCTGGTAGCAATCTTTGGGATAGCTTGTCTCTCAATGCTTTTTGCCTTAATGAAAAAAGGCCCGACGTAAGCCATCTCTTCCTCAACGCCGAAATTTCAATTCACTAATTGACGTACCGACTGTTAGACGGGGCTTGGTGAACATCATAGTGAACTTCATCCAAACCGTAGCAGTTTTCGAGCAGTTATTCGCCTCATTGGACTTCTCACCACTCTTGAAACAAACGTTTGAAATGCTGAGTGGAGCCCATTTGAACTTGGAGTTGGCATCGCCCGAATGCGTTCTATCCAAGTACCAGCTCGCTCCAAAATTTGATCTTCGCTACAAGTTGCAATTTACCCTTCTTCTGCCGCTGCTTATTGCAGCCGCCGTCGCTCCGGTCGCAATATCCAACAGCTATCCGATTCTTTGGGTGTATCGCAAACTTCGGAGTCTCCTGTTGCGATCCTCAGGTGAAATCGATTCAAGAGCTCTGAAGGCGAGACAGAAGGATATGTTCCTGCTGACCCTACAGACTTATAATATGATTTTAAATATTATTTATATTGTTTTAGTTTCGCAGTCATTGACGTAAGTACATGTAATTTTGGCGCATCGATACTGCTGACTTACTTGCTCTCAATTATAGTATTTTCGACTGCACACAAGAGGCAGACGGGCGATATTATTTGGGTAAGGACAATCATATGTTTAAAAGTGATGTTTGACTGGAATTAACATTCATACATCTTTCATTAACAAAAAAGATGCTCAACCGAGTGCTTTATGTTTCAACGATTGGTGGTATGAATATGCCTCTTTAGGAGCAGTTGGGCTCGTAGTTTATGTTGTTGGGATTCCACTGTATTTTATGATTATGCTCTGCGTTCTTTATCAGACTACGTTTTACGGGAAACTCTGGGTACGCGCAAAGGAGTGGACTTTCAGTATACTCGATATCGAATCAAGCTATTTCAAACCGACGCACCAGCACTTTCTCGTCATTCAATTTATCCGTAAACTTTTCATTGTGGTGATTAAAATGACTCTTACAAGGTGCTTCTATTTTGTGTTTCACTTTAACTGATCATGGCCTAACTTCTCCGTATAGATATGTCGTTATGCAGGCAGTTCTCACCACCTTTATTCTCTGTGTTGACTTGCTGTTATCGGCAAAATATTTGCCCTACACCCTTAAATCGTTGAATATTCTTGAAGTTGTGTGTACAATGTCTGCCATTGTTGTGATGAACTGTGGGTTGCTGTAAGTAACTTCTTTCACAAGTCATCCATATATCATTTGGCTTATCTCTTTACCATTTTGCATTAGAATTCATACACAACAATTCAACTCTACGATTCAACGAGACGCTATGGCTGCTTTTATATTAATTTTGATTTTTGCTTGTATTTCAATCACCGTCGGTATTTTCCTGGTCGAGATGAAAATTAAAATTCAGACTCAACTCATGAAAGGTATAACGGGTGAAAAGAATTTTGACGAAAGTTTTTGGGCGAGTAAACAGATCGGCGTCGACACTGCACCAGCCAAACTACAGAAAACCTCTTACTTGCGAGATGCGTTTGCGCATATTGGAGGTCGCAGTAACAGTGCGATATTGAGTCCTCCCGTTGATCATTCAGGCGGAGTCTCGAGGGCTCCTTCTACGAAGAGGCAATTGGATATGTCAGGAAGTTCTGGAAGGGGAAACATATAAAATTAATGTCCTTCGGGACATCAATATTGGGTATTTTCTTTATATTCAAATACTTCAAGTAATTCTCTACATGACTATTTATAAAATTAGCCTTGAAATATAAATTATATTTAAATCCAGATAGATTATCCGGTATATGTTCGTGATGGTTGTTATTTGAGATTGCATGCGCAGCCCATTATCAAGTGCATATATACATTGTTGAATTCTCTTACTCAGCTTATTCAAAGACATCTCTCTTGTTCTAAAATTTACTGACACGGTCCTTTTGATGTCACTGAATTTTCTCCGCAACACATTAATTTAAAGTTTATGGGGACACCTCTCTTTTATCTGATACTTAAAATAGCTTGCTCGTCCCCTTTCTCTAGTACAAATATTATTGAATTCTCGTATTCAACTTTCTGTCCATAGTCACCTTGTTGCCACCGTCCAGTCATAGTTTACACCTACGTCACTATATTCCAACGCCAATAGGAGGTTTAAATTTGAAATTTAATCGGTAGATTGCAGAACAGCAGAGTCCGTCCTTACTTTCAAGGGTTGGTGATCGACGTGATTGCGGAGTGGGCAATGGCCCTCTCACCTCACTCTCGCCTCTGATAACTGACGAGACACACTTCTGTGAGTTGTTCCGGCTGTTGTACGTGTTCCCGTGGTCGCGCATTCTCGTTAACGACAGAAAGAGAAGTCAGTATCTCAGTGTCCAATTGTTTTCTATGCAGAGTCTGGGAACTGTAAGCAAATTTAGTTTTGTGTTTAGATTAAAGGGATTGTGTGTCTTCTATCACTTCGCATTTCGCAGTACGCAGAAACAACGTGCTCTTTTCAGTCGGTGTCTCTAGGTGTCTCTCGAGAGCTCTCGAGTTCCAGTCCACATGCATAGCGCGATCAGAGATTCTTTCCGCCCATCCGCCGAGGCCCCAGACCCTCCCAGGCCACTCCAAGGCCTCAATTCACTCGATAGTCGACAGCATTTCGATAGCTCGAGATCAATCCTAAAACGAGGAACGATCCCGTTAACTTGATGTCAACCATGTCATTAAGACTAGAGATTTAGAATGTAAACCGTAGGCAGACTTTAGACATCAGCCTGTAGAGACTTCTTAGAGCAGTCAGCTGGGTGGAGTACATTAATCATTGCAATATAATTCGACCTCAGTTAAGAGCTTATACGTACAATTTTTGCATTCTAAAATCGCACGGCAGTTGTTAATCTGGTCTATATGGTCAAGTTAAAATTTCTTCTTAAAGCGGCCGCTTTGGTGGTTACGACTATGGTAGCCTGCTTGACAACGGCTCAGAACCATGTCCCTTGGTTTCTCGCAAATGTTGCCACGGTTCCACTTACGGCGTCGGATGCATTCATAATCGATGCAGTGAGTTGTGTGTAGAATTTTGCACTGCATCAGGTGGTCTTGGACAGTTATTTCAGGCTCCGCTATTTCACCTATTCGGCCACCACTGCCTCACATGTACGAACGGTAGACATGTCCTTGAGAGTAAACAACCTACCAAACTTATTGAACCTACAATGCTGTACTGATCAATGCAATGTAGATGGGCGTCGGAATTGTTGCCCACCCAAATCTATTGAGCCAGTTTGTATCTATGGCCTTCTGTCTCGCTTTTTATGATGCTCTGGCACTAATGAATCTGACGCAAACAGATCTGACAGAACGGCTTCGCCTGGAATAAACCCACTTAACGGCGATGTCTTCGTCGCGGTAATTAATTTTTTTTATAAATCGCCAGAAAGATAAATCTCATATAAGCTTGTGCATATAGACTTATTCGCCATTCGATGGGGTAAAATTCAGTCTCAATCTTCACAGAGTGAGGCCCCTTTGAGAACAATACCTATCCTCGTGTATGCGATAGTATTACGGAAGCCGGGAACCGCCAGCTTCTTTTTTTTGTGTCTTTTTTTGTTCGCTCGCGTAAAATGCTCCGCCACGTAGCGTAGTACGGAAGCGTGGCGGTGAAAATTTTTTAATTGGTTTTTCTAGTCTTCCGAGTTCGGCGACATTAAATGCACCTTCGGTGATACTCAATGGACGGGTATGCACTGTAAGTGGCTGGGTCGGCCAAAACTTAAATGTAAGCGCTCCGTATGGTATTGGAGGTATGTGTCCAGCGCTGCCAGTGATATATGAGGTCATATCCTAATAACCTGTACCAAAGGTCCCCACCGGTTAACCATCGCTTTCTCGTACTTGCCATACTCTGCGGTAGTCATCAATCGGACACTGTCATATCCCCGACCTGTTATTCAGAGCATCAATGTAACGCAAGGCCCGGCAGGTGAATATCTATTTGGCATCAGATTAACGACCAGTAACCGACTTGGTTGATCAGTTGGATATTCGATCAGATTAGATGTCGCCAATCTTGGACTATGGGGCAAGATTCTCTTGTCGTCACCATTGGGGGAAAGCTTTGTCGGAACACAGCTCAGATCAATGTATTTCAACTCACTTGCGCAACGCCTGCTGGTATATCAGAACCCTTTTTTGTTCTTTGATATATTGGAGTCCAATCTAATTCTTGCTATCCCCAATTCGTAGGGACTGGCAGAAATTTGGCGGTCGTCGTCTCTGCTGGTGCTGGGTTAAACAGTACTCAATCGTTCAGTGTATCATATGATCCACCTTCTTTTTTTAAAATTGTCCCTGGTTCTGGACCTACTTTAGGTGGAAACGAAATTGCAATACAGTGAGTGCCTAATATATATTCATTCATGCGAGTCCAGTCATTAACATGAAAACCCAGCGGAAAAAATTTCGGGCCTTGCGCTTCTGTCCCCTGCAACGCCGCCAATCATAAAGTGTCCGTCACCATTAACGGATTACCATGCACGAATATTCGGCTCTGGGAGGATGACCTCGTTCGATGTCTTGCTCCCGAGGGTGTGGGTGTCGGCCATCCCATCACGGTTGTTGTTGACGGACAACAAGGACTGAATAACTCCGTCACTTACGCTTACGATATCCCGAAAATCTCTCTATTAGTGCCGTCTACCTCACTTTCTACCAATCCGGTAAGACTATGGTATAGATGATTTAATTTAATATATTTCTAATTAGTATTACTGCTAGACGGTATATATTGAAGGGGAGAATTTTGGTTCAAATCAATCGTTGGTGCGGGTCAGATTTAGAGAAACGGTCAACTCTACCGTTTATGAATGTGAAAGTCTTGTTTTAAAATCACATAGTAATGTTCGATGGTAATACTTTATACTTTCCTGCTGGACCTTCAGATGAACCTGACTATATTGTACTCTAGCGATTTTACCAATTCGCAGCTCCCGAACTTCGCAACTTTCAATGTCACGGTGGTGGTGGCAAATCAAAGTAGCGTAGTCACATCGACAAATAAATTTCGTACTGGCGTTGCCAATAGTGACCCCATCGTATTTCCGTACAACGGAACAATGAATGAGGACACAATCCTTGTCATCCTGCTGAATGGAAACGATCCCGACCCTGGTGATAGCGTCACCTTCTTTGTTTCGAGCACACCGACTCACGGAAATCTATATCAATTTTCCTCGTCAGCGTTGAACTCAAGAGGCCCTATAATTGATACAAGTCTGTCGCCGGTGGCTGTTCAAGATCCTTTCGCGCGTCTTGTGTATATCCCTTTCATTGAATTTTCTGGAATGGATGATTTCACTTTTCTGGGGCGAGATGGATCTAACGCTGGTTTGCTTTCTTCATTATTAACTCGAGTATATGTGAGCATTAACGTTTGGACTGCTTTCTTTTTAGAATCTACTGTTGTTTCTGGCAATATAACAGTGAATCCAGTCGCAGACCAGCCAGTACCGAGACCACTGCTTATTGAAATTAACGAAGACAACGCCACTGTGATCAATTTTGATGTACAGGATCCCGACACTCTGGACGGCAATCTTACCGTGATTCTACTGTCGATACCACCGCCCGAGAAGGGAGAATTATACGAAGTGGATGATTTGCTAAATCGGGAGTCCAAGATTACCTCCGCTCCTTACAATGTGTCGAATTATCGGAAAAGAGTTTTATACGTGCCACTATCAAATGCGTATGGGAATTTCTTCACAAGCGTCATATATCGCGCCGCCGATGAGTCCCAAATGTCCCTCGTAAATGCGACCGTGACTATTTCTATTAACTCTGTAAACGATGTGCCTACTGCCGAGAACAAGTCTTACGTAATGCTTGAAGATTCCGACTTAACTATTACATTTGAATGTCAAGACGCTGACGTAGAAGATCGATTTGCTATCCTAATTGAAAGCGTTCCTCCCACCGAGGAAGGTTCCCTATTTCAGACTGACGTGCGATTTCAGGCTCCGTGAGTTTTCATTCATTTCTCACTTTGCACTTACGCCAGCATTAATTTAACTAGTTTTGCTAGCATCTATGCGGATGATCGCCTATCGCGAACTGTGGTGCAATTCAAACCAAGAGAGAACTATTTCGGAAACACTTCGATTAGCTTTCGCTGCGTCGACAATGTTTCGACTTCGGAGATCGCATTCATAGATATTGAGGTTCGGAACGTAAACGATTTACCGACAGCCCCTTCATTCTCTGTTGTGTCAGATGAAGATACAGATGTCATCATTCCATTTCCCTTGTCTGATATCGAATCACCTGTCGAAAATTTGACAATCATCGTCATGAATTTGCCCAGACGGGGCATTTTGCATTATCCTGTGATGGAAAATGGCTCCATCATTTGGATACCTATGAACGAAACTGGCTTTGTGGTTCCGGATTTTAATCACACTCTCATGTTTCGCCCACCGCCAGACGGCAACGGGGATCCGTTTGCGGTTTTTCCGTATCTCGTCGATGATGGCTCTGATAAGTCGTCGATCAATGGAACCGTCACCATCATTATTAATGCCGTGAATGGTTGGTTTGCCTTTGTTAATATCACATCAGTTTCATATCACCCTAACGGTTTTGGTTTTGCAGATCCACCATCCTTAGACATATCATCGCTCTCTAATCTGTCGGTTAATGAGGACGGGGAGCTCACTATCACAATGGATGTTCGGGACGTGGATAACGACAATCGCTTATGGGTGAGAATCACAGATATCCGTATCAATGGATCGCTTTTTCATGTCAACCGTCGGACTGGCGCCAATACCCGGCTGGTGGTCGGGGAAGGTAGCGAAATCGTCGGACCCCCTTACCAAGTCATTTTTGTTCCAAGCAAGGACTTTGCCTCGAACACCAGCGAAACGTACCAACGGTTTAACGTTACTTTTTCGGACACTGGCACCGATAACGAGACGAATTCCCACGAAATCGTGTTCCCTGTAATTCCTGTAAATGACGCTCCTAGGATCGACTGTAGTTCTCCCTTCATTATTTTGCCACAAGATAAGTTAAACATATCGAACACTGTCGTCAATATCACACTTTTCGCCTCTGACGTCGATAAAACTAATTTGGACTTCGTGATTTCTTCGCTCCCGAATCGTGGAATGCTTGTGGACCCTTCAACTGGCAGCCAGATTTTGCTGAACACTCCTTTCCGAAATCCCAATATTGTATTTAATTCGAGTGGAAGTGGTGCTGGATATCCGTATGGCAACTTTACAGTATACGTTAAGGACCCCAGCGGCAGCCGTTCTGCGCAATGCACGTTTCAGTTGACATTCACTTGTACTGCAAGTAAGCACTTCAATGAAATCTTCCCTAATTTATCTAAACCGCCACTAATTAACCCTTTCATAGGAACATACGCCAATATGTTTCTATTGACCCTTCAGACTTACAATATGATTTTGAATATTATTTATATTGTTCTGGTGTCGCAGTCGTTGAAGTAAGTTACACCATTGTGACAGAAATATGTTCTATTCCTTGCTAACTTATCCCAACGTAGAATTTTTGATTGCACACAGGAGGCAGACGGACAATATTATTTGGGTACGCGAAATCTATTTGTTCAATGCCATTAGTCATTTCTATTCGATCTAACTGTGCACGTTTGCTAGGATTCGAAATAGATGCTCAACCAAGTGATTGGTGGTACGAGCACGCCCCTATGGGTGCAATCGGACTTGTTTTTTACGTTATCGGAATTCCGCTTTATTTCACGATGATGCTCGGTGTACTTTATCAAACTAAATTCTATGGAAGTTTATGTATTCGTGCTAAGGAATGGACATTCAGTATCCTCGATATTGAATCAAGTTTTTTCAAGCCGACGCGTCAACATTTTTTGGTCATACAATTGATCCGTAAACTGTTCATAGTCTTAATTAAAATGTTTCTCACAAGGTATGAACAAGTGTTCTCAAAATTACTAGGTGCAAATTCTAATACGTTACTACAGATACGTCGTGATGCAGGCTGTACTTACAACATGTATTCTGTGCGTTGATTTGTTGTTATCGGCAAAGTACACGCCTTATTCTGTCAAATCGTTGAATATCCTTGAAGTCATTTGTACAATGTCCGCCATTGTAGTGATGAATTGTGGGCTTTTGTGAGTTGTCTGTTCCCTTGTGACTTTGTAAGAAAGGCTTCGCTAATATCGCTTTCGCCTCATTTAGAATTCATATTGGTCAATTCAGATCCGAATCTGACCGAACGGCAATGGGGGTTGTTATCTTGATACTGATTTTCACTTGTATTTTGATGACCATTGGCATATTCCTTATCGAAATGAAAACCAAAATCCGGAATCAACTCATGCAGGGTGTAATTACTAGACAAAGTGTAGATGATAGCGTCTGGATGAGCAAGCAGATTGGCGGTGATGCCGCGCCATCCAAGTTACAGAAAAGTTCACTATTGCGGGATGCGCTCGCGACTATCGGGCGTTGCAGTAACAGTGGTGTTTTGTTCACTCAACCGATGGAAAGCCCTGGTGTACTAAGGCCCACTTCCACCCAAATGTACCCTGAGGCTGCGCATAAGTCTAGTAGTAGTGGAATGTTACAAAGAATTTGAACATCACGCAAACGATATTTAAATCTGTTTTAGATGTACATATAAACTTGATCTTATCCGTTCATAGAGTCTTAATCGTAATAAATTAATTCTCAACTCTAAGTTTCTCCTAATCTAGGATTCAGAAAAACTCTAGCAGATTAATATATAGCTCTTTTTTATATCAAAAGCAGAAGCCCTTCGTACCGGGAATATTGAAAACTCTCCTGTGAATTACCCAATGCCTCAAATCCAAGTAAAAGGCAGTGGCAATATCATTGGAAAGTCCTTGCTATTAAAAAGTCAAATACTTGCTCTACGTTTGTGTATTGCGTTTGTTTGCAAAGTGGATACTCAACAGCAAACTATTTGCAAAAACCAAAAATCCCTACAGGCGCTGTTATAGGAATAGAAACTCTCCATGCGACTGCTCGCGCCAAAAGGGGTTCATAACCATTGCTTTCTGCCATCTCAATGATTTCCATCACTATATCCTCTCCTTTCAATTCCTACATTGCGTTAAACGGTAAGCTAGCCACATACTATCTGAGCAATTGACATCATATGATGGATTACAACATTTCTGTTTCAACACCGCGAGCATAGTACGGGTAGACTTTCCATTTTCAGACGACTTCGTAAATCCTTAGCTATATTGGTTTGCTTGCAGGCTTCTTTGAAGGCTTTATCGATCCCAGAGATTGTAAACGAAATGCTTACCTTTGTTCCGTATCCTGTATTGAACACGCGACTACAAGTACTGCTTAGCAGATGAAAGGCCAATATCTTTCCCACTTTTTATATCCATGTGTTATCTATCCTATACGTATTACATATCTTGTTCTAACATGGAACTTTCTATTTGTCCTAGTCGACTCTCTCAATTCTCAGTAATACGATGTTCCAAAAGCTTTTGGATTTTCTCAACTTATTCTCCAGTTTCCATATAGATGGCCACAGCGTATGTCACATTGTACTCTCGATATCTCGAAGACAGAAGTGTTCTTCTTGTAATAAGCCTGGGAAGTGGCAGTCTGGAATTGAATATCTTCTATGTTTTCTACTTCTTGACTTAAATATGAGAAGAAATCTTATTCATTGAAATGGATTATCAGCAGAAAACTATTTTTATAGGATTCTCAACGATCGCTACCTTGCATCAACGCAAATTCTATCAAATCATTTTGCAACATCCTCACAAGCATATTAAGTGAATGCTTTTTGCCTGACAATATTTGATATCCAGTGTTCAGTAGTGTCACCTAGTGTTTATGTCTGTAAACAGTTGATTAACTAAGTAATTAAGGTAGCACCTCATTAAGGTTTTCATAATCATGACGAATCGACGATTGCAGACATGGCAGTTCTCTGCGTCTCCCACGTTCAGTCCCTTACGCGATTAGACGCAATTATATCCGCCCAGGCCTCGAACAGACCTCGAATTCTATTATCTGTCAGTGTCGATGGTCAATGTCGCTCGAGCAGCCGAGCAGTAGCCGAGCTCACTCGAATCCTCGATAGTCGATATATTGCTCGAGATCAGTCCTACTTTAGACAATCCCGTTTCTTCAACGTCAAACATATCATGGAATCAAGTTTTAATGCTCAATCCCCCATCCCGACACTCTTCGGAGTTGTCCCCTGCAAAATACATTAACCAGACTGAATAAGTTCGCCAGGCCGCAACTCATTCCTAACACCTATTTTCCATATACGAGAGACTTCATTAAATGCTTATGGGCGAGTTCAAATTCCATCTTCAAGCGACTGCTTTGGTCTTAACGATTATGGTACTCTGTTCGACGTTGGCTCAGAACCATGTCCCTTGGTTTCTCGCAAATGTTGCTACGGTTCCATTTACGGCTTCGGATGCATTCATAATCGATGCAGTGCATAATTCTACACACTGGGTGGTCTTGGACAGTTATTTCAGGCTCCGCTATTTCACCTATTCGGCTACCACTGCCTCGCTTGTACGAACGGTAGACATATCTTCAAAAGTAAGCCTAGCTACCAAACTTCTTGAGGCTAGAATAATGTACTGATCCAATAAAGTATAGATGGGTATCGGAATTGTCGATCATCCAAACTTAAAAAGCCAGTCTGTACTTTTACCATATGCGTTGCTTTTCTCTGTTTCTCTTGTATTAATGAGTTATTCGCAAATTAGATCCGACAGGACAGCTTCACTTGGAATAAATCCACTTGGCGACGTCTTCGTCGCGGTAATTTTTTTATTTTAAGTCGGCAGCAAGATAAATCTCATATAACCTTTTGTGTATGTAGACTTATTCGCCATTCGCACAGCAAAGATTCAGTCTCAACCTTCACAAAGTGAGGCCATTTGAGAGTTCCACCTATACTCGTGTGTACGACGGCAGGGATGATCCGTTTTGGAACTCCCAGTACAGAAATCCGTATGTTTTAATTTGTTAATATCGGTAACTTGACAAATGTCCACAGCTAATTAGTCCTTGTTAGTCGACTTAAGCTTTTCTTCCAAGGCACAAGTAATCTCTATGTCGGTTTTTTAAATTATCCAGACGGAACAGCGAAAGGAACATGGTTATCGAGGCACCAGTACAGCGCAACCGGTATTCCCGATCCAAACAACAAACTACCTTTAAACAATCAGGAGGCATTCGCAATTGATTTTGAATGCAAAAATGCAGCCACGGTTTGTGTATGGACCACCTCACGTAGGGTTATCGAATACTCCACGCCCGGTTTTACCGGAGGAACAACCACCACTACTCCAGATACCTCGCCCGCGTTACAATTTGATCCAGCTATCGCCACTTCTGCTGGTAATTCCTATTTTTTCCACCGAATGCCCAACGAAACTTCACGCTTTATAGTCCACGCGAGAAACTCTGCTTTTGCCTCATTGGGAGGCACGACCCCGCCATACATTGTGAACAACGCTTTATATTCATCAAATTCAGACGTTCAAGTAGACGGCAACCTAATTTACGTTGGCTTCACGAGCATTTTAAACTCTTCTTTGGGTTTAGGAAATTCAGAAATAGTCATCAGCCAGTATAGTAGATCGTATCAACTGCAATCTTCAATTATTTTGTCCACTGCCCGCCTAGATTCTTTGACTCGGCTTTTACCGGTCGGTGGAAACAAACTCATGGTTGTTGGTATGACCGAAGGAAATCTGTCAAACCCGACCCTCATTTCTGGAAATCGGAGGGCATTCGTGGCACACTTCCAGTATTTTTGGATTACAAGCCTGCAAACAGCTTCGCTTGGGTCTGTCCGTGGTGCTGAAAGCTTTTTAATTGGGTTCTCTAGCTTTCCAAGTTCAGCAGCGACAGGTACACCGTCGGTGACACTCAATGGACGCGCATGCGCCGTAAGAGGGTGGGTCGGCCAAAACTTAAATGTAACGGCTCCTTCTGGTATTGGAGGTATGTGTCCAGCGCTGCATGTGATATATGAGGTCATATCCTAAACACCAGTACCAAAGGTCCCCACCGGTTAAGCATCGCTTTCTCGTACTTGCCATACTCTCCGGTAGTCATCAATCGCACACTGTCATATCCCCCACCTGTTATTCAGAGCATCAATGTAACGCAAGGCCCGGCAGGTGAACTAGTTATTTTTCGCCCGATCAATGACCTTTAAACTGACTAGGTTGCAGTTGGATATCCGATCAAATTAGATGTCGCCAATCTTGGACTGATGGGGCAAGATTCTCTTGTCGTCACCATTGGGGGAAAGCTTTGTCGGAACACAGCTCAGATCAATGTATTTCAACTCACTTGCGCAACGCCTGCTGGTATATCAGAACCCTTTTTTGTTCTTTGATATATTGGAGTCCAATCTAATTCTTGCTATCCCCAATTCGTAGGGACTGGCAGAAATTTGGCGGTCGTCGTCTCTGCTGGTGCTGGGTTAAACAGTACTCAATCGTTCAGTGTATCATATGATCCACCTTCTTTTTTTAAAATTGTCCCTGGTTCTGGACCTACTTTAGGTGGAAACGAAATTGCAATACAGTGAGTGCCTAATATATATTCATTCATGCGAGTCCAGTCATTAACATGAAAACCCAGCGGAAAAAATTTCGGGCCTTGCGCTTCTGTCCCCTGCAACGCCGCCAATCATAAAGTGTCCGTCACCATTAACGGATTACCATGCACGAATATTCGGCTCTGGGAGGATGACCTCGTTCGATGTCTTGCTCCCGAGGGTGTGGGTGTCGGCCATCCCATCACGGTTGTTGTTGACGGACAACAAGGACTGAATAACTCCGTCACTTACGCTTACGATATCCCGAAAATCTCTCTATTAGTGCCGTCTACCTCACTTTCTACCAATCCGGTAAGACTATGGTATAGATGATTTAATTTAATATATTTCTAATTAGTATTACTGCTAGACGGTATATATTGAAGGGGAGAATTTTGGTTCAAATCAATCGTTGGTGCGGGTCAGATTTAGAGAAACGGTCAACTCTACCGTTTATGAATGTGAAAGTCTTGTTTTAAAATCACATAGTAATGTTCGATGGTAATACTTTATACTTTCCTGCTGGACCTTCAGATGAACCTGACTATATTGTACTCTAGCGATTTTACCAATTCGCAGCTCCCGAACTTCGCAACTTTCAATGTCACGGTGGTGGTGGCAAATCAAAGTAGCGTAGTCACATCGACAAATAAATTTCGTACTGGCGTTGCCAATAGTGACCCCATCGTATTTCCGTACAACGGAACAATGAATGAGGACACAATCCTTGTCATCCTGCTGAATGGAAACGATCCCGACCCTGGTGATAGCGTCACCTTCTTTGTTTCGAGCACACCGACTCACGGAAATCTATATCAATTTTCCTCGTCAGCGTTGAACTCAAGAGGCCCTATAATTGATACAAGTCTGTCGCCGGTGGCTGTTCAAGATCCTTTCGCGCGTCTTGTGTATATCCCTTTCATTGAATTTTCTGGAATGGATGATTTCACTTTTCTGGGGCGAGATGGATCTAACGCTGGTTTGCTTTCTTCATTATTAACTCGAGTATATGTGAGCATTAACGTTTGGACTGCTTTCTTTTTAGAATCTACTGTTGTTTCTGGCAATATAACAGTGAATCCAGTCGCAGACCAGCCAGTACCGAGACCACTGCTTATTGAAATTAACGAAGACAACGCCACTGTGATCAATTTTGATGTACAGGATCCCGACACTCTGGACGGCAATCTTACCGTGATTCTACTGTCGATACCACCGCCCGAGAAGGGAGAATTATACGAAGTGGATGATTTGCTAAATCGGGAGTCCAAGATTACCTCCGCTCCTTACAATGTGTCGAATTATCGGAAAAGAGTTTTATACGTGCCACTATCAAATGCGTATGGGAATTTCTTCACAAGCGTCATATATCGCGCCGCCGATGAGTCCCAAATGTCCCTCGTAAATGCGACCGTGACTATTTCTATTAACTCTGTAAACGATGTGCCTACTGCCGAGAACAAGTCTTACGTAATGCTTGAAGATTCCGACTTAACTATTACATTTGAATGTCAAGACGCTGACGTAGAAGATCGATTTGCTATCCTAATTGAAAGCGTTCCTCCCACCGAGGAAGGTTCCCTATTTCAGACTGACGTGCGATTTCAGGCTCCGTGAGTTTTCATTCATTTCTCACTTTGCACTTACGCCAGCATTAATTTAACTAGTTTTGCTAGCATCTATGCGGATGATCGCCTATCGCGAACTGTGGTGCAATTCAAACCAAGAGAGAACTATTTCGGAAACACTTCGATTAGCTTTCGCTGCGTCGACAATGTTTCGACTTCGGAGATCGCATTCATAGATATTGAGGTTCGGAACGTAAACGATTTACCGACAGCCCCTTCATTCTCTGTTGTGTCAGATGAAGATACAGATGTCATCATTCCATTTCCCTTGTCTGATATCGAATCACCTGTCGAAAATTTGACAATCATCGTCATGAATTTGCCCAGACGGGGCATTTTGCATTATCCTGTGATGGAAAATGGCTCCATCATTTGGATACCTATGAACGAAACTGGCTTTGTGGTTCCGGATTTTAATCACACTCTCATGTTTCGCCCACCGCCAGACGGCAACGGGGATCCGTTTGCGGTTTTTCCGTATCTCGTCGATGATGGCTCTGATAAGTCGTCGATCAATGGAACCGTCACCATCATTATTAATGCCGTGAATGGTTGGTTTGCCTTTGTTAATATCACATCAGTTTCATATCACCCTAACGGTTTTGGTTTTGCAGATCCACCATCCTTAGACATATCATCGCTCTCTAATCTGTCGGTTAATGAGGACGGGGAGCTCACTATCACAATGGATGTTCGGGACGTGGATAACGACAATCGCTTATGGGTGAGAATCACAGATATCCGTATCAATGGATCGCTTTTTCATGTCAACCGTCGGACTGGCGCCAATACCCGGCTGGTGGTCGGGGAAGGTAGCGAAATCGTCGGACCCCCTTACCAAGTCATTTTTGTTCCAAGCAAGGACTTTGCCTCGAACACCAGCGAAACGTACCAACGGTTTAACGTTACTTTTTCGGACACTGGCACCGATAACGAGACGAATTCCCACGAAATCGTGTTCCCTGTAATTCCTGTAAATGACGCTCCTAGGATCGACTGTAGTTCTCCCTTCATTATTTTGCCACAAGATAAGTTAAACATATCGAACACTGTCGTCAATATCACACTTTTCGCCTCTGACGTCGAT
>JAHLJZ010000152.1:0-24393 GCA_025602915.1 Paraphysoderma sedebokerense
ATGGGAGCCGAACTTACTCCGGAAAGCGTTATTCATCGGTTAAAATCATGACTTTAAATGTGGTTTTCATGTTCCAACCAAATAAAATAACTTTCATAATTTCTATCGATTGAAATATCCATGACGAGCTAAATCTGTTTATTTACTCATTCTTCTTTTATAAAGAGACATTGTAATAGGTAATGGCGCGCTTTGTGTAAGATTAATCTTCAGCTTTAAAATTGGAATACGGGCAGACAAAATATATTATTTAATGACATTCCAATTCTGTCGTCAGAGTAATGTTTTCACCGCGAATAGGCTCAATCAATTAAATGAAGCATTGTCGCTAAAGGCTGAGTATCCGAGGAATGAGAATTCACCACTTGTTTTCGTGGCTCATGGCTATTGTTTGATTTCGCGAACGTTTGTTCTCTGGAAAGATAATCCATGAATTTGTCTTCTTCGTGTAATGTGAACGTCGCTAGAACTATGAATAAATTAATAGGACGCCGCCACATATAAATATTAGCCGCTTCCCCCATTGGCAGCATCGTCTCTTATCAAGCAAGTCTCTTCCTCTTATACTCAGATTACCAGCTGGACTAGTAAAACTCTTCCGAACTTTTCAAAATATCGACTCAACTATAACACAAACGATGAAATACTTCAACCTCTTCTGCATCCTCATCGTTCTTATTTCTTTGAGCACATTCAACTCCGCACTCCCGGCCGCTGAACCCAGCTTGCGTGACCGAATACGGGAAAGGCGAGAACAAAGACTGCAAGCTGCCAGTGCACCCAAGAAAGCAGCCCCAGGTACCGATGCCAAATTTATTGGATAAACTATTCGCAGTGCCTCTCATGCTGATGGATGAAGTAGAAGATTTTAGAAAGTATCATTGATACCGTTGGAATAGTGAACAGTAGTGGCTGTCTGAATTCATACGCTGGTGACTTAGTTACCTCTGTAATGACGTTTATTAATAACTGTACATAAAGCACCATATTGATGCATCTGTAAATTAAAAGGTCTATATTTGTTGTACTTCTATTGCAAAGTAATACTCAGTATACGACAGCAAATACATTAGCCAATCTCAGTTCCCAATTAATCCCACATTTCCCGAATGATTGCTTCGGGTTCCCATTATTTCAAATTAGTAATAGCCTTCAACCCCGCTGGCATGAAGTAAGGCTTCTCTGCAGAACCATCATTTCGTTCCACATCTTCACAAAAACTCAAGAAAATGGTATCGATAGCCATTCTGTATACATTGAAGAACCCACCAACAATTAACCAGCTTCCTAGAATAATTACCAAAACCGGGGCGGCAATGAATTGTAAATTCAAATTTGGAGTCAAATACTTCAATAGAACATAACTGCCCAAACCGACTCCAGCCGTAACGCAAATTTTTCCTAAGAACATGATGAATGCGGCCACAAAGTCGACTGCCACTAATCTGAAAGCATTTCTGGTTAACAATTCAAATGCAGTTCTTGCCCCTTTGCAGTAACTGTATCCATAAACTGCAATTTGAATATATGCGTTTCGGTTGATAAATCGCAGAAATCGGTCGACGCAGGCAAAACAGCATTGAAGGCAAGTAAATATGAATTGTACAATTCTGTTGTTCTTCCCTTTAACTTGTCGCTCGATGAACAGTAGAAATGCTCGAATAAATTGAGTGAGCGCAATCAAGAGAGACCCCAACGCGATGGAACCCATGCTATATCTGAGCGTACGATAGAAGGCATTCCATATAGGGAATTCGGGAAGGTTTCTTTTATCAGGCGACCAGTACCAGCTCGCAATTGAGCCAGCGATGACTGTCTGGTTAATGCCATTAATGAACGCAGCAGTCCATAGAAATCCCAAAAGGTGATACCTGCAAATCAACATCGATTAGTCAAATGGATGAAAGTGGAGCCTAAACATCAGAATGCAATCTAAAATTCAGACAACAATAAGACAGGTCGACTTACCATTGAAGGTAGCGCATGATGGCGACATTTCCTAAATCAAACTTGATCGATCCAAGGCTGTTCGGTTCTTCAGCGGTCGCAATGAAGGCGGCAATAATTAAATAATACGCCAATAGCACCACTGTACTCAAGAATGAAACTCCTGGATAGAGCATTATCATAGGCATAGCACCTATCGCTCTACTTCCTTCCTTAATTATTTGAACGGCAATTCGCAATCGATTGCGCATGAAAATGATGGCGCAAAGCATTAAGAGTGCAATAACTGCTGCCGCAATGAATAATCCCAATGCAACATCCCGTTCCCAGACCATTTCATCTGTAAGAGTCTGAGCAGCCGTAGCTAGCGCAACGATGTTAACTCTAGCTTGCCATTCGAAGAACATGTAAACTGCTAAACCGCAGACGGCTGCCTCCGACAGTAACAAGGTCACCCAAGTGATGAACCCAGCAATGAATCTTAACAGGATCATCCATATGAGACAAACTACCAACGATGCGCCAACACCTGCCAAAATATAAGGCCATGATGTGTTCAAATCCGACATAACTTTTTGAACCGTATCTCTCGAGTTACTAATTAAGGAAGAGACATCGAGTGATGAATTTGAACTGGGATAGTTATCAAGCAATAATGACGTAATATTTCCGTCTGGAACACAGCGATTGGCGATAGGTCTCGATTTATACACCACTTTGGCACAAGTTTTGTTTGATTGCTTGGTAACTAAATCAGGTTGTGAAATCGCTTGGTAACGGTAGTCACAAATATAATTTGCTCCAGCAAATGTCGATACAACAGATTCAGTGGGACATTTATCGACGCAAATTTGGAGAGCCGTTTTGTCGAGGGGATTGAAGAAAAAGAGAAAAGGTTTTGTCGAAAGATCAAGCCTGGAGGAATTGGCAGCGTTGTTATTGATCCCGCATAACTGGCCGTATGAATCTTGACCATAGCTGGAAAGAAGTTAGATATAGACTACACCAATGAATAGAGAAACTTTGCATACATTAAGCGTTGCGGATTGCCGTTTGTAATTGCTAAAATGGCGAGCACAATCATGCCACCCCAATAGATCGCGAATAAGAACAAGAAGAATATATCTCTACATTGTCGTTTCTTGAGCGGTCCCGGGGGAGTCTGATACTGACAAATCGTTTCAATCGGCTGGACCTTAGTTCTCCCCATGCTTTTTTTTCTTTAGTACTTTTATGGGAAAGTGGAGTGATGAGCGATGGAGGGAAACCTATGAAGGAGATTGATGTGTCCGGTGAGACGCCAAACGATCGCCAAAGAGCACGCGTTAAAAGTCAGACGAAAGAGATAAAAAAATTCAAAGGTATTTATTATCTACAAACACGGTATCATGACATTGAAAATTCCCAACGAAAAAGGTATACAGTCATATGTAACAATACAACAGAGATTTTTGACAGGACTCATGTCAGATGAATATTTACAAGACCAAGTCCAAAGTTGCACGAATGACACCATTTCATGCTGCAAGTGCAAGAGATATGTAAACCCACTAATATAATTAATTACAGCATGATTAAATTTCTGTTTTACTCGGAACCATGCCAACGTATCCTGATGACAGGAGGTAGTGATAACGGGCAATGTAGAATCCGTACATTATCCTACGAAGGTTCATAATGAGATTAGTATAAGGTACCTATACGATTGGACAAGAAAGATTTACTTACCCATCAACAGCCATAGTGGCGATATCCGAAGCCGGCTTTGGAAGTATGTGAGTGAAATAACCCAATGTATCCGTTACCCAAGCACCAGTCGTACTGAGAGTGATAGCAACTCGTTTAGGATTCTTCCAATTCGTGTTTTCATAAATCTTAGCCAATAGGGGCGTGAGAATAACGAATTGGGGTGTTCCAACAAAGATACCAAGCAGGTCTGGAATAGCCGTTCGGGGTAAATTCAAAGGAAGAATGGTATTGAAGAACGACAATTGGCGAATCAGAGGGTTGAAAGTCCATTGTGCCCACCAGGAATACCAAATGATATCAGCATTATACATTGTTGCCAGAATATCAGACTGTGATGCAGACGGAGACTAAAATGACAAAGCATTTGTTAGAATGATGGGCCAAATACATATATTATTTGAAAAGCTAATTACCATGTCAACAGGGAAAACTGCGATCCCAATGAGCCACGGACTGTACATGTGGAGAAATCGACGAACGACATTCTTGAATGGGGTCATTTGGACAGCCAAGTCCGCATACAAGAACACACCTCCCAGCAACGTCATCGCTAACGCCAGTCCTCTTGGTTGCCAGTCCATAATTTGATAGAATCGTTTTTCGTGAGCTGGTGTCCAAGTGACATCCTTAGATGAGCCAGGATTGAGTTTTTGCACATTTTTCTTGAAAGCAAGGAGCCACAAGTTGGGATTCTTTTCACCGAGAAATATATCGAGCTCGGCTTGAGTGATTGGTTCGTCTTGGTAATGAAGTTTGTAAAACCACGTATTTTGTACAGCGGCGATCAAGGAGTACAGAGTGAGGATGTTCAGATTCTTGGTCTTAGCACCAATAACTTCGCTGTAAAATTCGGAAAGGAGAGGAATATAGACATCGAAAGTCATGATTTTACCGACAATTTTGTAGTAAGTCGGTAGGAATTTCATCGAGACAATTGTAATATTTTTGGTGAATTTGGTGAGCATTTGTAAGATGACATCCATGTAGGCAAGAATATAGGATAAAGATTTGTCGAGAAAATTTGCGTCTTCGGAAAATGTAACCAGTTTCTTCGTAACATCACCCACGACAGGGTCTTTCAATAATTCTGCGACATTGAGCTCTTTCATAAGATTGTTTGCCAGCTTGGTAAATTCATTGGTCACGTCTACTTTCTCGTCACCATTCTTCAGTTCTCCTTGGTCCATGTTATTGAAAAAAAGGTCTTGAGTGAATGCGGCTTCTACCCCACTGATGCTCTCTACAAGACGACCACCACCACTGGGGGGAACGGTGCTGTTTGTAGCGTTGAATCGGAGCTTAGCCGGCAAAACGTTGAGGGTGATGTTACCACCAAAGTTTTTAACAATAGAGTTGATATTATCATGGATGTTTGCAGACACGTTTTGCATGTATCGTTCGAACCGATTCGATTGTAATTCAACCATTTTTGGTACCAAGCCTTTGACAGAATGGACGTAATGAGTAAGAAATCGGTTGGTACGTAGAACGGAATCCCAAGCAAAAATTTTCTATAAAAAAAAGATTGTCAGTCTCATCCTAAATCATACTGACAAGAGTTAGGACTAACCCTAATCCCCTTCAACAGTTTCTTAAACCCAACACCAATTGCATCTAATACATCTTTTACCACAGAAACGATATCCTTAACCGTATTCATGATAACTCGTTTAATGGCACCGCCGATTTCTTGAATCGTCAAAACGAAGCCTCCTTCATCAGTATTGCTCAATTCGAACTTCTCAGCATTGGCAACAGATTTCGGAGAATCTTCGAAAGTTTGGGTGATAGTATCGGTAACATTACCCCACCAATCTCGCAGTCCTCTGGACGCAAGACGACGATCAGAAGTATCGTAATGGCATGAAAGTTTTGACTTGTCGAGGAAGAATGACCAGCTCTTTGAAGAGGAGGGAGGGAGCACTCGTTCAAATGTGACCAGATCTTCACCGGATGTTTGATAGGTTGCCAGGAGGTCTCTTTCCGCCATGTAAGAATTGTCATTGGTTTTCCATTCTAATGCGTCATATTGATGATTTCGTTTTAGCAAGGTTCTTCTGTTCAATCGTCGTCGAGAATTCGTATTGCTAACAACAGGAACTGATTTCATGGCTTCACTCATAACATTGCGAACCATGCTGCTGGTTGATACGGCAACATTATTTTTCATGGAAGGGTTGATAGAC
This sequence comes from Paraphysoderma sedebokerense, assembly GCA_025602915.1. Lineage (NCBI taxonomy): Eukaryota > Fungi > Blastocladiomycota > Physodermatomycetes > Physodermatales > Physodermataceae > Paraphysoderma > Paraphysoderma sedebokerense. The sequence continues at coordinate 5,883 of JAHLJZ010000152.1, forward strand.
ATGAGAGTATTAGGGGTGATGGTGCTGAGTTCATGGAATGTGGCGAAATCCGGATGTGTGACGACCCAATCGTTCTGTTCCATGAATGAAGTTCGGACAAGGATAGGCGGCAATCGAATAGCTTTCAAGATTGCATTGGTTTTATCATTTTCAAGTATGCCATCTTCTTGAATGGGAATCGAAAACGATACACGACCAGCATCATTGGACTTGAGGTTGTAAATTTGATCTTTCTTGAACGTGGAAGGTCGAAGTAGACCAGCTTGGTGTATTATCACCGGAATATCGGATTCTTTTACTTTCAAGGATACTACTTGATTCCTGAATGGAACGAAAGCGTTCTTTTTTGTATCGAGATGTGCGACTGTGATCACAACTTTATGCGAAGTAATCTTTGAAAACTGCCGCGATTTGGAATCGGAATTGTAAAAATCCTCCGATAGCTTGGCTAATTACAAATTGTTAGTCATTTCTTGAAAAAACACATTTCCATTTTACACTGCATTTATTACCTTGTATCTGAACATGGGGCCGCATTGCAGCAAGCGCATTCGATTGAATGGCAAGGAAAAAACTAGAAAATTAAGAAGGAATAGACGGTATGTATGGTTAGTCAATTGACACAATATAGAGCGTAAAATTAGACAAATTACAACGGACCTCAGGAGAAGTGATATTATTATACTTGTGGGTATTGACAGTCGGAGCATGGTATGTATTGGTATATAGAACGGTAAGAAAGAAAAATATTGCGGAAATGAGAGGATATCTCGATAGCGGGAGGATAAAAAATTGGACCCTCAGGGGGGTTACAGGATGTATAAAAGCAGAGTTTCGCAATGAGGATTCCGCCCAAGCCGGTTTTAGTTTCGCGGTCATGAACGGGGAGTCGCGTTAGGCTTGTCTGCTATCAGGACCCTGAAACCTCACGTTCTGACATTGCTTTATCTCGGACATTGTGTCGGATTGCGTCCGATTGTGTCAACGTCCAATTTCCCATATTCTGCCCCGTACGGCCACAATCGCATCAACTAGCTTCGGCTATTTTTGGCTGGATGATAAACTAAAAAAGGTCCGCTGACACTGAAAGCCGGCCGCTCATTGGCCACCTTCCCAATAGACTCAATTTAATTTTTTTTAACTCATATTGACTCCTAGGGGAAGTGAAATACAATTCCGATTATTCTGGAAGAACACCTCAAAATTCAATGTTGAACCCGCCAGGGCGCCCCTGTTGGAGAGTTCCATGTCCAGCATGTCGGTTGTTCGTTGAGCGCTTGGAAAACCAACATTTTCAAATCCTAATAAGTGGCCATGCTTACGCTGAACATCAAACTGAGGAATCTAACTATGGCAAAATCAGCGAGTGAAAACGCTCATTTAACTTGGAACCGATAAGATAATAGGGACAAGGTGCAGGATTTCACTGTTGATCAATAGACCTCTATGTTGCGACCGTTCAGCGCATGTTGGACAGTTGGACCCAATCTCTCACCGATACCTCTAAAATATAACTGTTTTTCTTTTTGCAGTAATAAATTCACCCAGACAAAACCAAGAAGTTCTGAATTTACTTGTCTTATTTATGAACATTTGACAAGTGATAATATAATGCCAGGTAATCCGTAGCTGAAGTCAGGCAAAAGAATAAATTTGAGAGGCAAATTGCAAGAAACTACCTATTATTTGAACTAAATATCAATTAGGGGTCATCTAAGGAAATACCATCTGAGCTTTTTGCATTCCACACAAAGTTAGAGCAGTTGACGAATCAGAATTTATCAAGTTTGTCTTACAAGCAATGAAGGGGTCTTTCTAAAGCCCACATGTAAAGTTTTAATTATTTATACTGATTGATAAATGGATATTTCCGAAGGCAAAGCGCACAAATCCACATCAGCGAATTTCCTTGCGCTGGGCGGGCTGAAGGAATTCCCTCGTGAAAAAGTCAGTTCCACCGAGCCCTATCATTCCGTTTTGTCCCATTTTATATATATCCATAATCTGCAGATACTTTAGATTCAGTCTAATTGACGCCATATCAGCATGGAAGAAGAAAACACCACTCTGGACATTGAGTCAAAATTCAACAAAGCCGTCGATGCTATTTCGAATTTACCTCCAAATGATATGCTGCCTTCCACGGAGGAAAAGCTAGAGGTATATTTCTTATTGCAGTATAAAATGACGATGTAACCCTTTTTAGCTCTCTGTTGTCTGTATCGTTGGTGGTTCGTAAATGATGTCGAATGATTTGCATTTCGAATCTTGATAACTCCAACTCAATCAAGAGTAGCCTTCGCGATGATATCTGCTCAAGTTCCCTTTCTGACAAAGACATCCATTTCATACTTATTGTGCTTCCATTGCCATAATTTTGGTCTCAATTCTGAAATCTACTTACGCCAAACACCTTCAAACGTCGTTGTTGATTAGTTCTATGCACTGTACAAACAAGCAACTGTTGGTGATGTAATCGGCTCGAGACCGTCGTTTTGGGACTTATTGGCTAGGGCTAAATGGTAACGGTTCTTAATATCTTCGCTACATTTTAATCTATATCATTGGGTTATCTAAAATTTGGAAGCGGTATTTCTGCCGACATGACTAACGTGATGTTATGTGCTTTCGAATCGCGATCCATAGGGATGCATGGTACAAGTGGAAAGGAACAGACGAAGATGAAGCAAAGGAGATATATGTGAAGAAGCTGGTACAGGTATGGACAGACTCACTTTCGCTTCTTGTCAAACCTTGAAGACTATAATCTCCAAAGTAGATGACTGATCAGGTTTCAACATCCATCCTTTCCATCTCCTCTGCTTTAATTCTATGCAACTTTTGAACCTTTTCGACCAACGATGTGTTGTTTCTTATCCAATCAGTTTCTAAAGAGATTTCCCGATCGGCCTCAAGCCCTATCCCTTGTCCGCCAGTTCTCCTCCTCCCCGAATGCGACGTCCATCTCCTCCTCTCCAACAGCAGCACCCATACGAACATCAACGCCGGAACCCGACTATTTAGAATCCAACAATAACTCAATCGATTATATGAGCCAAAGTATTGGTAGTTACCCGAGTTCTCCCATTCGAGAGCCAGAGTACGAGTCTCAACGGGATTTTGAAAGAGAAAGAGATCGGGGTGATGTTAGAGAGTACGACGCTCGGTCTATTGCTAGTTCATCCGGATATACGATTACCCCCGCCATTGTTCAACCAGGTTCTCATTATCAGAATCAATCAAGGACGTCTACTTTCAGCTATAGGCACCCGTATCAAGCTCAAGCACAGAAACAATTCAATGCCCTTGAGGTTTCACCCATCCGTAAGCTCTCAAATTTAGATATTGAAAACGGAGATGTCGAAATTGTGCCCGCGAACGATGAACCAGACAATGGCGCTAAAACATTACTTGGGGCAAAAGACAATGGAACGGAATCAAAATTAGATCAAGCCCAAAAGGCACTACAGATTATGCAAGCCAAAGTTGCGGGGTTGCAGGAGGAGTTAGAGAGGGTTGTGAAGCAAGGACATAGTAATGTTGGAGTAAACGGACGAGGAAACGGCGTGACCAGGCGTAAATGGTCAGTGGGATGGTTAATCATGTGGATTATCAAGGTTTGTTCTATGACTTTATATTTCTTGTTGCAATAATTGTTGTTTGTATTTCAATCATTGCGATCCTGTGGCTTCTCTGACCGTTTATTAACCCCAACTACCTTATTGTCAAAGTCGACGACCACACACCTACTATTTAACATACTTCTACTCTTCATTTCACTGTATTACCTTTCGAGATCCAAGTACCGTAATTTCATGGCCCCATTCTTACCAATGGTGATGAGTAGCATTAAAAATGGACAATTAAGAAAGCTATTAGGATGGATACTAATGACAGACGACGAATGAATCAATTAACCAAGAGAGGCAGAATATTGCAAGAATAGCAATCGAAGGAGTGTCACGGAGACTTGCAGTACTTTAAGGCTTTAAACATTTTGCGCTTTCGGATGTTGGTTAATTTGTATAAATATTTCTGTACATTTGATCGAGCTTCTATATAAATATATCTTGGACTCTTGAACGCTTTTATTTTTACTTATCATTGTATAGTTTACATTCATCGCTACGTATTTACAATAACCGACGTCTCTTCGCAATATACATTTTTCTTCTGGAATTCGGAATTCACTATGAGGTATTTTAAACTAGATGCATCATTACCAAATCATCTCAACGACATTCGAAGATCCTACTCGCCTAGTTCTCTTAATCTGGTATCTATCTCCATTACCTGCGATCGTTTGAACAATAACTTTTCTTCAATTTGAGTTTGTTGATCTTGGAACCGTTTCTAATATTGTAATACGATTCAAAGGCACAAGGAAGTAGAACAAAATTAGCACGCCAGTATCGTGGATTGTCACTAAACCCATAGAGGAGGGAAAAAAAGACACGCAGCAATGATGAATTTACCTTCAAAATAGGATTTGGAACTTTTTCAATCTGCTCAATCTTTTCGTTTAATTTAGTTTCCAAATCCGAAATTTCTTCAAGGAGAGAAGACTTGTCATTTTGGAGGGTTGCTATATCTGTGATTTAGAGTATTTAATTTCAATGAAAATGAAGGTATGGTACGGTGGATAAGTTTGGTCAAGTTAGGATCACCCACATGAATAATTGCAAACGACGAGAAAGTTTATGGAAGAAGGAAAAACTCAACTGACCATCTCCCTCTCCTTCGCTGCTACCCTCTCCTTCTTCCTCATCTTCTTCGTCCTCTTCGTCTTCATCTTCATCTTCATCCTCTTCGTCACTCTCATCTTCCTCATCTGCAACTGCTATTCCCTTTTCAATCTCAGCAGCTAAGTCAAGGTCACTATCTTCTTCCTCGTCTGCGTCTTGCTCGTGCTTAACTTGAGATGAAATGACCGATGCCATTGACTGTGTATCTTCGTCCATTTGCGACCGTGACGGAATATGTGATGACTCTTCGTCTTCGCCGTCGGAGGAGGATGGCTCCCGTTCTTCTATTATCTCTATGTACACGCAGCAATCATTGCAAACAGAGAAGACAGAAAAATAAAGCAACGAAGGAAAAACTGGTTAGTAAAGTTATGACACCGTACAATAGCGTTCTTACAGACAGATAGTCAACATACCATAACGCACTTCCTCCGCATTTGAATCAATACTTAATAATCGTTCCACTTCGGCTTCGATATTTTCAATCGCTCGGTGATTGACCATTCGTTTTCGGAATCTCCTTTTTCGGACGTTTCTCAACGGAGGTGTGAGTCCGTCAGGAAAAACATATTCCTCTGAGTTGAGTCGTGATGAGGTTTGGGATTGCTGAAAATAGGCTGGCTGTTGTGATGATGTGGGGTTTGGAGATACGACAAGCATCTATTTGATAATTCATTCGAAAATGGGTTTAATCATAATTCAGTGAGCGTCAAAACTAGCCGATGTAATCCCGAAACTTCATCTAACAGAAGAGCAAATCAATACCTGGCAAATGTCAGCAATTTTGTAATACTGCTTGTTATCAAATGTTTTTAAGGATTCGGTGATACAAGGCAAATCGACTAGTTTAGCAGAATACTGCTCGTTGTAAATATGGGCCGTTGCGTTCCTCGAATCTGCAGGAAAGATTTGATATGATTGCATCAGTATAGATATTGATATTATTTCAGGACCAATTAGTCACTTCACAGTCCATCAAACCTCTATTTAGCTTAATAACCGAATATAACGTACCTTTAAAAGCTATTTTAAATCCTTCTGGTATTTCTCGTTTTTGAACGGCATCTTTGAATTTCGTTGTGATCTGCGGGTTATTAGGCAACCTTAAGATCAGATGTTCCTCCGTAGGGTAAGAAGTTTCATCATCCGAATCTTCTTCCTTGAACTTCGATTTCTTTTTTTCCTTCGACTTCTTGGACGAGCCCTTCTTTGATATGGAGGCGGTGATGGCTGGGGACGAGAGTTTTATTTTAAGTGTCGGAGTTGACTGAAGGCCAGCATTCGAGCGGGATCCCTTTGATGTTGATTTGGATCGAGATATCCTCGGTTTTGACGGCATAATCTGTTGTTCTGATGACTTAGTAGTGAGTAGTATTAAATTGGGGGTATCGGTCTGGCGAAAAAGTTTTTGATGGAACTTGTTGGACGTGATATTTTGAGAGGCCATTTAATGTAAACAAATAAACAATACAGGATTTTAATCCCCATTATAACGTCTATTTTAGCGGTTATAAATTTGGGATATATCCGTTTAAAACAGAGGTAGAAAGCATTCCCCTGAAGATACAGTGCAATGATATCTGGCATAGGCAAATCAATGAAAGGAGAGGGCCAAATGATACTTCAAATCCAAAAATATAGAAAATCATAAAATGTATATCATGAGCAATTGCAAAATATACATAAAAGATAATTTAATTCCTGACGGCACAAGCAATTGTCGTCTGCGCTCTGATCATACGCCGAGCTAATTTCGCCATCCCAACGACTCTGCCAAATTCCTCTTTCCGTCTATATCTGTAGCAGAGAATCATTTTCGCTTTGGTAAATATTGTGGGCATAGACAGAGACAATGATGACAACATCTGGCATGGAGAATCTGCCACCCTTATCGGATGAGTTATGGCTGCAAATCTTTTCGCATCTGGACCATCCTTCTCACATCGTCCAAGTGTCCATCGCCGCAAGGACTTTTCACAGGTTGTTAGGATTGGTTCAATTCATTCCGACGATGCTACGTTGACTAATCTTACTATTTGGATTCTAACGTCTTTGAAAATTTCCCAGATTGTGCAATGATAATCGAGTTTGGTACAATCTCTATCGACACCGTTTTCCACGAACATCCAGATATATACCTCCGTTCGCTTGCTCTAATTGGAAGGAAAAGTATCAAAGTGACTTAGAATTTCGACGGTATTGGACGTCGCCGATCGGCCCAAAAAGTTTTCATATTCAACCAACTGCTCAAGTTAAGGGCAAACTGCGAGTCCAGCAACTTGTTCCTGAAGACGAAGAAACTGGGCGTGACAATCCGAGAAATCTTATTTACCAGGATGTTATGGAACAATTAAGTGCCTTCAATGAAGCTGAAGAGGAAGATATAGAGGATAACGAAATGATTCGAAGTATGGTGCAAGATATGGAGATTTTAAGTGACGATGAGACCGATAGTACTTTGACAGAAACAAACGGAAGCGCAAATTCAACATTGGAATTTTACGACTTGTTATGGCATCTACACCGCCAATCTAATAGGGATGTGAATGGCATCTACAGCGTTGGTTCGATTTATGCGCAAGAAACCGACACTTTCCCTCCTGATCAGTCGGCCGGTCCTTCAGAACCTTCGTCGAATCCATCATCAGTTGCTGCCCCAGCCTCCGCCAATCCTCCAATTACAACTTCATGTCAAGCACCCCTGCCAAATTATAAGTTCACTTTTAGTGCATTGAAGATACCGAACTCTGTATCTAAAACGAGCATCACCATTTCTCGATCAGTCGATGAAGTACTTCTGGATATTAACCCTAATCTTTCCGACCTTAACCCGCGATTGTCCACTCTATCGCAGTCCTACCCATCCATCTTACTTTGTGCTTGTCGAAGTCGGACATTTGGTTTTGCGACCCCTAAATTTACGGCAGACTCATCATTTGATTCTACAAGAATTCTAATCTACGACTATCCCAATTTCACCCACTCGCTCTATCATGATATCATGCATATATACCCTTTTCCAACTCTTCATGGCTTCGATATACATCAGGTAAATAGTCAACGCAAGAAAGCAGGATTACCAGAACTTTCTAGTATCGAGACGTATCTATTAGACAACCCTGAGGAATTCCTAGAAATGTTTGTTGTTCAGGTAGACGCTGTCCTGGGAGTTTACGTTTTGTGTATTCAAGACTTTGGTAGGAACGTGACAACTATTCAGGTTCGAAAGCTGTGGGAGGATAAAGCTGTTGCGCCGCCTTGTGAATCTACTTCCGCTCCAACTACGATTCCGGAAGGTTCGTCCGACAACAAGGGGGAGTTCAGCGAATCTAGTCCCTCGTCCGGTACTCCAAACACCAAACTTGAGCAGTCTACAGATTTCTTCCACTCAAAAAAGCCCAGTGGTGTGGTTCTTTATGAATACAAGTTTGATCGAGTGCTGGATGTGGTCGGAGCAAGACTGCTATTCATAAACTCGGAAAACGACAAATGGGAATTTGATTTCCGGAAACATCCTTCGTTATCTTCATCTGAAAGCTTTAACACGGTCAACCTATCTACTGCGTCAACCGATCCGTCAAACAAAGCTTTCCAGCAATCAAATAACTACTCTTATACATACCCACCACATCTCGCTAGTCCAACCCCTCATTTATTCCTGTTACATTATTCAAAATCACAGGAGTGTCAATGCCACGGTACTTTGTTTGACCTTCCTTTTCTACAAATTTCAAAACATTCGAGCAAGAACGAGGAGGTCGCAACTGATGGAGTGGAGACAGACGACGGAAACAGCGCATGCTCAAAAGAACCGTGGCAGCCTCAGATGAAGACTGAAATGGACGCGGTCAAAGTAATGAAATACGGAAAGGGAACGAGCTATGTGTGCCATGATGGAGGGTACTGCGGCGATTGGGTTGTCACTGGTTAGTATTAAAAATTTTTTAATTTGAATCTTTTGCTTGAAAAGTCAGTCGCCAAGTTTTGCCGCTCCCTTAGTCTCTGATGCCGGCGTTTTTGTTTCTGGGATTGACCTATAACCTAAGCTTGAAGTCTTGAATTTTATAGTAACTTTACCTTCTTTTACAGGCCACACTGACGGTTACATCCGAATCTACCATTTAACAAGTGGACAGTTACTAAAGCAAATACCAATATATAGATTTCCAGTCAAACCAGTTGATGGCGTTCGATACCGAAAATGGGATATCATTCCATTTTCTTGTTCCTCGTCCATCTCATCTCAGTCCGAAACCACAAATCAGCTGTCTCGAAGTTCAAAATCGATATGCGATAGCAGTGTCGTTTCTCAGTTCTTAACGGCCGCCGATATTTACACTGATTTTGACTCGATAGGCGAATCCCAAGTCAACATCTTATTCTCTGTTGTTCCTTCTGTCCCCTCTTCGTTGACAACGTTCCCATCTTCATCTACATCCACCTACTCCAATCAAGATCTTACTCAAACGCCGTCTACAAATCCGCTGTTCAATTTCGCTATCTCTTTACCCCATTTTGTATCTTACACTACAGGTTCTTCACTTCTCTTTGTGATCACTGTCTCTGGGTACTTTATGATTCTGGATATCGAGACTGAAGAGGTTCTATTCAAGTTGAATCTTCAGATCAAGAGAGACGAATTTGCGAATTGCTTTTGTGATTTGTTTTTCGTAGGTAAAGATAAGAGAGCTGTGGTAGGATTCGTGGGAAGAAAAGTGTGGGTGTTACAACGTTGTGCATGAGAGGAGCTGAATGCCGGTTCATTAGTCGGGAAACAGAAAGGGAATGATAGATATGAAAGGGATATAAAAGTTTGCAAGTGGCGTGGCGGTTAGATATTGCCAAGTTGAGGTTTCTAAGGTGAAGTATACTGTTGTGTAATATTGAAAAGTGTATCATTTGTGTGGAAAATTGTACGATATCGAAATTCATTATCTCAAATGTAACAAATACTATTTCATTTAAAGAAACATGTTCCATTTAAAAAAATTAGATTAAACTCACAACAAAATGCTATATAACCGGCTATACACAGAACTGCACTCTCGTGGGTACCGACTATCAAATAAAGAGCTGTATATAATACACAATATAATATATCGGCAAAACGTCCTCCTCTAACTGGAATTTACCGAGCCGATCTACATCATCGATGATTTTCACACATGGCTATGAGGAAGTACTCCTTTTGAATGAATTCCCCACATTGATCTATTAGACTCCTATCAGTCCAATCAATCCGGCCATGACGATACTCAATGGAAGTCCGAATCCATTGAGAATAGTAATAAGTTGAGAACAACTAGCTCCTTTCAGGTATACTATTCCCTTTCCACGGAAAAGCGCAGATGCGGCACTCGAAGGTCGTTTATCATTATCGAGGTCACTACCCACGACTTTTAATTTTTGTGTAGGAGGAGTATAATTTACACTGGCATATCCCAAAGTTTCTAAAACTTCAACGATACCCTGCCCAATTCCGTTTTGTGGAGCTGAAGTGGTGTTGATCTTGGTACCTAATGTGACGATATCTGAAGGGCTGGCTTTGGTTGCGTAGACCATGAGGAAATTCGGTGTGTAGTAATAAGTGAAATCAATGTGACCAAGAGACGAGCCTTGAGTAAAATTCTAATTTGATCCGAAATAGAAGGAATTGATTAGACAAACGTTAAGGGCGGAAGCTTGATGTGTAAAGGATTTTTACCTTAATTCCTGTTTCTATAACGTAATTATTCTCATTCCTTGTTCTGAAAACCACACTTTGGTTTGTTGTGCTTCTACTGTACATCTGTTTCGCAAGATTCAGAGCGGCGGTGGACCCTTCCAAGAACGTACCAACGCTATTTAGATCCTTTGGTTTACCACCTGTAAACGCCTCAGTGATTTCTTTGAATGAATTTGAATAGTAAAGCCATTGTGCGTTCCCATTAACATCATAAACGTATTTATCCCAAATGGAGGGTGTTTTCCACCCGAAAAAGGTTTTCGTTTTATCATCTACATCAGGAATTGGGACCACTGTCGAATCAGAATTATCACCGATCCAAAATGTTACACCGAAACCAAAACCTGTAATAATTTTCAAGAGGTCAAAATGATTTCAGCAAGTTTTCAATGAAGAGAATCGTAAAAGTTGAACAATGATTAAGATAACATCAAAATCTTACCATGCAAAAATTCGCTGTGAGCAAAGAATCGTTAATGTCAGTTAGACTGTTTAATAAACGTGAGCATTGAAATAAGAAAGTAATACTTACTGTGTAGCCACATATTCCAAATCAAATTGATTGGAAGTGATTGCGGTACCATTATTCATCCACCAACTTGAGAGGGCATTGAACCTCGCAACTATATCATGATCTTGTAATCGTGCGCTTCCTGTGTCCGCCAACTCTCTTGCCAAAGCCTGAGGGTATGATAAGGTTTCACCAGTGTCAGAGTTTTGAATTCGCAAAAAATTGGCTGAAGGTGATAATCGAAGCAGTTAGAGGAAGATTCATAAAAGTCGTCCTCAAACGGACAAAAGCACTATTGACTGGATTGGAATTATTGATACGAACATGGCGCAGCAAACCCCAATACTCTTAATTCGGAACAAGAAGGACCCGGATTTGGACTATTACAAGGCAAAAACATCGCCAATTGCATAGTGACAGTATGCTTCAGTACTAACACATTCGAAATCCTATCGGCAGCTTTTTGGAACACAGTTCTAGCGGAGTCACAAAACGAAGCAGAAGATTGGCAAGAGAATTGAATGTCAAACTTCTGATTAGTCGATACGATACGGCCCTCCCATTGTGTAATGCCGGAGGATAGCAATTGTGACGAGAGGGGGACGTCGTTTGGGTTGGTATCTGGCGAGACGATTAGAGGATTTGAAGCGACGAGACTGTACAAATTCGACAGCAACAACAGTAGATATATCGGTGGCAACATTTTTGCTTATCAATCGGATTATCCTTGCTTAAAACACAAAAGGGTGATGCTCGAGTCTCAATTTCCAATAACGAGGATATCAAACTATGAACAGCGAGCAGACTATCTGGGGAGACCAATATCCTCTTCGCACTATCTTTTCAGTATATATATCGACTGTGCTGCGAGTGCGGATGAGAGGATGATTTTTTTAGGGGGAATTTCCGTTTCCAAAATTAGAACTTTCCAACAGAATGCCAATATCACGTTAATATGGGCAATCTTTAGGTCACGTGCGGCGAGCCAATTGTATTTGCAGACTGCGGTTGAGTCACGTGCATTTAGATTACCCTTTATCTCGTGGTGTGTCGCGTTCCCGCTCGGAAATTCTTGAATGGCAAAAATTCATTAAACGGCATCATAATGCACCTCCCTCGCTATCAACTGGCCTCTACCAGCCACTATCGCACAATTTGAAGAGTAAGCAAGTGATGTAATTGCGTAGCGGTGCCATGAAAGCAGGTTGTACGGATAGAGCTCATCAGTCATGCATAAGCTAATCAACACTACACGATACCGTTTGGCTCTCCACGCACCTCAGCCAATATTACTCAATTAAGCTGTTAAGACAATACAGACTGAATAGACAATTTCCTAAAATTTTCTAGGATGATGAAGGCGCAAAACTGCGGTCAATTGAATGAAAAGAAAATGAAAATGGAACTCATATCCGCCATCATGTCGTGATGGGAGATATCGATCGCACGGCCGAAGTTATTAGTTATCAAATTCTCGCGAATTGTGATCGTAAGTTTCTTGTGCTAAGTCCTTGCGTGTTAAAGACCTATAACCCTTTAATCATGTCGCCGCCAACTCTGCTTTTGTGGGGCTGAGGAATTCTTAATTTTGGAGTCAAATGTCTGAATATCCGTCCATTGAATTGGACAGCAATATTCTGATCAACAAACATACCAAAAAGAATTTAATTCTTGCGGTCGGGCGAATAGTTTAGCAAATACATTAAATGTCGGTTACTGTGCTACTTCATAGAAAAGCATGTATGGGTCATTTATATGATAGTTAATCCACTTAGGTGTGTATTGTGCAAAAAGCAGTGTCCAATCTCAAAGTGCGAATGCGAAACGAAACTATCGCTATGACATATATAACTGATTTTATTAATTCATTCCCAAAAGTTGTCTGGCAAGTGCCTCCTGGCTCTCTAAATCGATTCCCTTATCCAGCAACGCCTCAACTTTACGTTTCTTCCGTTGGTTCATCTTTGAAATTTCTCTGTTCGTCTTATCTTCTTCCACTTCTTCTAATTCAGCGCCTCGCTTCCTGCTACTTTTCACATCATCAAATGAGTTTTCTTCGACATCAGAATCTAGATCAATGGAATCAAGTTCATCTTCATCCATTGACACAACAGATTCGCTGTCAAATTCGTCGTCACTACCGTACTCTTCTTCACTATGTTCACCTTCTGAGCTGAACTCTTCATTTGGACCGCCTAATGTCACCAATTGAGCCCCAGAGTCGTTACCTCCGACTCCACCTTCCCGTTCCTTTTGCTTTCTCTTTTTCTCCAGCTTCTTTTCTCTCCTTTTTTGTTTATCAATGGCTTTATCAACTACATCAATATCTTTCATTGCCGTTTCTCCTTGTTCCAAAAATTCCTTGGCAAGTTCTTGCACATCGTTATTTTGAACAAACTCTTCCTCGTTTTCGAATACATGCTTTTCGACGGCTTCACCGTCATCAGTGAACACAAATTTTTTGTTGATGAGGTTTTTGCGCGCTTTTTCTCTTTCACGCAATATACGACGATGCGTAGGTGTTTCTTTCGGGATCTACATCAATAGTAGAATTTGTTTAGATTTAAATCGTGCGCCAGTCTAAATTTTGAAGAAGTAACATACCAATTTAATATTATCAATTTCACCTTCCAACTCATGATTTCGCCGTTTGATCGTCAGGAAATCATCCTCTTCGTCCACTATGGCTGTTAAAGTTTTCTCTTCGCCATCAATATTGCGGTTTTCTTCATCATTGTCACTTTCTTTTCCACTATTATCTTCACTGTCGCTGTCGTCTGATGCTGAATCCGAATCGTTGTCGTCGCTATCATTTGAATCGCTAGAGCCACTATCTCCGTCTTTCCCTGAACGATCGATTAACTTATTGTAATGCTCTGAGAGCACGTCTTGATTTTTGCGACCAAACATTCTATCGACTCTTGTTTTCACTGTGTCGGTCTAAATAGTACACCGAGAAATCAAGTCAGAATGACACGCGACAGGGGATATGTTTTTAACAGAAAAGTGTATAGAATGCAACTATTAGTAGGTTTACCTGGTTCTCTTCGTCGTCTTCAGAATCCTCATTGTCCACCTTTGGCGCAGTGCCAGTTAGGCTTTGTAAGTCTCGAGACGTATTTTTATTCTCGACTTTCTGAAAACGTAACAGGTTAAGTGTTAATCCTGAATTCTGATGCACCGAAGTCATTCAACGAAATCAGAAACTCACCTTAAACTTAATCTTCGGTGTCCCGGGTAACCCGAGTGCTTCTGCAAACTTGGCATGTGGTAAAGCATGAACATCAAAGACATCCTTATTTTTCTGTAAATAAACACTCCTTAAATAACAAATGAAAGCTTTTTGTCCCAAATATTTGACCTCTGGATACTGTGAACATAATGCTTGCAACTGATTTTTCACGTTCATGGTTTTTGAAGGATTGATCTTAATCCTTTTAATCGGTATCCCCTTATTCTTCAACGACTCCACCATCCCCTTTTCCTCGGAAGGGACCAACACTAACAATGCATTCCCACCGGCAGCGTAACGGGCCGTTCTGCCGACTCGGTGAATATATGTCTCCACATCTTCAGGGCAATCGAGTTGAAAAACCCAATGTACACTCGGAAAGTCTAAACCGCGGGCGGCAATATCGGTTGCGAAAAGAACAGCTGCTTTGGATTTGCAAAATGCGTCGAAAATCTGAAGTCGTGCTGTTTGTTTCTGCTTTCCGTGTAGGTGCATGAGAGGAATACCGGGTTGCATTTTCCTGAATGTTTCGTACATGAATCGAACCTATTGAATTTCATACATGTGTCAATCGTTTAGCCTAAAGTCAATTTAATAATCAAGAGCATACCTGTTTGCAACTAGACACAAAAACAACAGTCTTCTGTTGCAAATGAGTCTTCATGAAACTCCACAATATGTCCAATTTATCGGGCAGCTCGCAAACGACATAAGTTTGCACGAGTTGTTGGGGAGTCGCGGAATCGGATTTTTCATGAACAGAGACGTAATCCGGATCTTTCAGTGATAATCGGGCTAAATCTTTAACAGATTTCGTTTGTGTAGCAGAAAATAAGAGAGTTTGACGTTGTTGTGGCAGATTTTCGATAATGGCGTTTAGAGTTTTGGAGAAACCTAGGTCGAGACATCGGTCCGCTTCATCCAGGACTTCGGGTTTGAAAACCAAATTGTGAGCTAAATGTCAAATGCAGAAAGCTCACATACACAGGTATTTCAAAACATACCCAATATTTCTAAATTGTTACAATCAAATCCGGCAGTTTGATCCATATGCTGTAGTAACCTTCCAGGTGTGCAGACCAAGATATTCATTCTATTCACTCTTTCCTTCTCCGTCTTTAAATCTTTACCTCCGATTAATAAACCTGCCGAGAAAGAATGCTGGTTTCCAATTTTACGCAATACTTGAAATATCTGAACCGCCAATTCTCGAGTCGGTGAGATAATCACGGCCCCGCAACCATCGTCTTGCGACCACTTAAGTCGGTATAGTCGTTCCAAGATCTAACAAACGCAATTCAATTACAAATGAATAACGCGCACTCTACAACAATGCAAGAAAAGAAACTTACCGGGATAAGAAAGGCCAGAGTCTTCCCCGAACCTGTCTTGGCAGCACCCAAGACATCATGCCCGCACAATCCCAATGATAATGATTCTCGTTGAATATCGGTCATCTGAACATATCCCGCGCTTGAGAGACCTGTAGCGGTATAGTAGAATTTTGCGTTAATATTAGGATTATATTAAACTAGGTGGCAATATGTAGGCCAGAAATAACGAGACAAACCTGCAAGAGTCTTTTGCGATATCGGAAGTTGATTGAAGGTCGCTGCATTGAGTGCTTTTAGAGCAACCTAGCACACAATTAAACAAGAACAGGAAGGTTATAACAAACCGCTGCTGCAAGACTGTCTCGAAATATGTACGAGAGATTGTAAATTAAGAATGAGCAACCTACCGGATCTTTGGTTCGTGAATTAAGAGATTCAATTTCACTTGATTCTCCAACTTTCCGAAATTTGCGATTGGATTTGGGTTTCTTCGATTTAAGCGTCATATTAGACTCAAAATATTGCAGAAATTCCGGGGAACAAGAATAAAGTGGAAATAAAATAGCTCCGGTAGGGAATCGACCACTTGATGCCAATCATCTTGTTTATCGGTGAATTTGACTCAGTGCCATGCACACGTGATTTATTACCCCGGTAACTTCATCAAAGGAGCTGGAGATTTGACGACCTGATTAATGCAAATATCATCGATATTTTTTTTAAACAATAGAAGTATTCGTTTTGACAGATATTCCACATATTAAATTCCTATTTGAATACAAAAGACTGGAAATTCTACAAAATGGACAAATCCGAATAACTTAAATCGAGGAAGCCGGATTCACTTATCTTCGACATATTCAAGTCAATCATGTAGCGAAAGCTTCAACTTCAACTGCATTCCTTTTTTCTGTTTCGTTTATTAGATTGCCATATTTATCGCATTATGCAGGCAATTAAGCGCAATTTTCATCTCGCTCCGAACAATATAGACCGCTCTCCGTCCTCTCCGTCCGGGCGTGCCCGCTTCCTTCCGTTTCGTGCTAAGAATTGAACTGTGCCATATTTCAACAACTGATAAATACCAGACATTGCATCCCTTCCGTCTTCAAAACAACCGAAAGCGCTCCTCAGACGATGCCAGATTCTATGACCACAACATTTGCCTTCCCTGAGTCGTTAATAACGCAGAAATGTAAATCTCAACTCCCCCAGGGACTTACCCTAAGACCGCTGTCTTCCTCCGACTTTAATAAAGGTAATGGATATCCCTACTACTTTTGGACGTGACGGATAAGGAACTCAACAACCGCTGGTATTGATTTCCTAACTGCCCATGCAGACAGTTTAAGATGCCTGCAAACTGATCAATTAGTGAATACTCGCGACCTACACAGTTAACTTTATGTTACTACACTTAAACTGACTCGTATCCTCTTTGTTTATTTTCACCATCCAGGCTATCTAAAACTTCTGAGTCAACTGACAGTTGTTGGTGAAGTCTCGGAGAGTCAATACAATGGTATGTTCGTTCGACTTATTAATCGAAACACTCGCTCCGGACTAATTACCACCTCCATTAATGAATGACAATTTTAGACCGTTTTACTTATTTTCACCGACATAACGATATCTATTTTCCTATTGTGATAGAAGATGTTGCCAGCGGGACAGTGGTTGCTGCCGGTACACTATTAGCCGAAAAGAAATTCATTCGAAATTGTGGGGTGGTAAGTTTCCTTTAATCCTTTGCATTTCACTTTTGTTGTTATATTATCAAGCAAGACTGACCCAGCAATTTTGTAGGTAGGACATATTGAAGACATTGTCGTATCTGAAACTATGCGAGGGAAAAGACTTGGAATTAGGTACGTCCATATACGCAATTGGACGTTGTGTTTTTGATCTCTAATTTGAGCCGCTTTTCCACTGCGTATAGAATCATTGAGACACTTGTAGAGATTGCTAGACAACAGTCGTGCTATAAAGTTATTCTGAATTGTAACGATGACAACGTGACATTCTACGAGAAATGCGGGTTCAAGAAGAAGGAGGTAGAGATGGCATTGTATCTATAATGTAGTGATATGCAAATTGTTAACTTGTAGAAGTAATGTAACCATAATGTATTATTTTAACGTTTTCAGCAATCCTTCTCCTTCAATTCGCAATTATTGCGTGTGGATGAAATGAATCCATTTTAACGAACAATGCGCGGCCAGTTACCATGGCACCTCGGGAATCCCAAGCCTCGGCAACTTGTAAACACGGAACTGAACTTTAAATTCCATCATCATATATCCGTGCGGATTAGTTTCTCTCTTGTATCCTTATCATCCCCCATCTTAAATTATTCAGACAATGTTGCGGCGACCGTCCGGTTTATCACATGTGGTTTCTGCAACCGAGTCGGTGCCTCCACTCTCTCCGGGGGAGTTGTTAACTTACGATTTCCGGTCTCATCCGACAACCAACCATTCCTCCTCTTCGTTGAATTCTCCATGCAATTTACATGAGGTCAAGGTCGTTCAGTGGAATATTGAAAGAGGCTATCAATTGGACAAAGTCATCCAGGAACTTGTGAACTTGAATGCCGATATCATTGCTCTGCAAGAACTTGTGAGTTCTTCCTCGTTTGCCTCAATGGGAATCATTGGAATATATGTCCTTTGTTCTAACATTTGCATGCAATCATTGTAGGATATAGCTTGTGGTCGCAGTGACTATCGCAATAACGCCTATGAGATTGCAAAAGCTTTAGGCATGAAGTGTATTTTTCTCTGTGAATTTCTTGAATTGGATTCCCCGTTAAGGTTGGCAAGAGATAAAGGAGGAGGATACCATGGAAACGCCATATTGTCTAGATTCAATTTTGAAGCTAGGGTTGTGAAGCATCGGTTTCATCCATTCGATTGGGAGAGAGATGGAATGACAAAATCGCAACCCCGACAAGGCGAACGGTTC
>JAHLJZ010000153.1:0-24326 GCA_025602915.1 Paraphysoderma sedebokerense
GACACCCATGGCCGCAGCGGCGGTTAGATAAGGAATTCCACGACGGGTTTCATCATTTTCGTTTCCATCAGCTTTGAAATGACTTTCAGATTCTGTCTTTTGATTTTTACTTTCATTTTGAGTCTTCTCATCGTTAATCGTCGTCACTGACATTTGATTCGCGATTTCTGATTCATCCGACATAGACTGATTCAAAGGTTCATAAACATCTACATGTCCTCCCCATCCCTTAAATTCATACCCTTCAATCACTTTCCTATCCCCGGGAGCGACGACTCGTGTGCCAGATACGGAACGAGTAAACAACATTGAGCCTAAAAACGTTAGCTTTCTGGCATCAACTTTGGTTTCGGTGTCAGTTTGGAAAGAAGAAAGGAGATGGTGAAGTGATAATGCTGTAGACAGTTAAGAGGAAACAAAAAAACGAATGATTAGACCAGCAAATCAAGACAAAACGAGAGGGACAGCTACGAAGGGAAGACAGGTGTCACGTTACTTACCGATTGAAATATCATTCTTAGGAGTATGTAGCACTTTCGTTCCGTATCTTGCGGCCAAGTGGCTCAATTTTTCATGCAAATACTTGAAGTTGGCCTAAACCAGAAGCAAAAATGGAAAGCGATCAACGACGAGCTATTCAATTTTTTCGTTTTCATGGCTTACTTTTCGATCGTCCATGTATTGTTTGTACCCTTCTCTCCCAAGAGATAGTAACGTAATAAATAAGTCTAGAATGGGAGCCATAGAAGCACGACCTGTGAATACAAAACGAAATCAAATCAGAATGATAGTCACAGTCAACAAGAAAACATATCATATTCAGTCTCGGAAGGAACCAAGGAAAGGGACCAACAAGACTGAACACATCAGAGAACTCCAATTAATCTACCTGGGTACCCCGTCGCAACTTTCTCCACCACGTTCGGCTCACCAATGACAACAGCCCCGCCAACCGGAACCATGAAGTTCTTGTCCGTGCTTTGTACAATCAAATCTATCCGACCTCCAATACGAATAGATTCGTTGATAAGGTGGATAGATTTGGATGATTGGATGCCGTACGCATTGTTCACGACATGTGGGATCGAGAGGGTCTGACAGAGGCGAGATATAGAGGGTAGACTACCGAAGAAAGAAAAGAGGAACAGTTCACTATGTGTCATCGCGGGGACGCAATGCGCGGCATTAAGAACAAGAGCAGGCTAAAATTTGATTCAATAACGTCTCCAGAAAGTCGCCCTTGGATAGGAATCCTATTTGTCACGCTAGCGCTTACGTCCACGGCGGTCGACAAACTAAAGAAAGGCAAAAGCGACAAACATACTCATCCGGCACCCTCGGTGCGAAACAGCTACTAGTACTCAACACAGCTACGACATTCTCTTGCCCCACTCTTTCGATTGCTTCTTCTATGCCAGTAACATTAGTCCTTAGTTCGTCTGTAGTTGAGTGGTGGATTGGTGGAACTATTATAGGAATAAACCCTGCATTTTAAATGAAATGGTTAATCCCCAACTCGTGCATATTGCTCTACTGCAACTGTTATGAGATAAGGAGAAGGAACCCCATTATACCGGCAGTGATAATGCTTTTAAAGCAACTCTTCTGATCAATCCTGGGCCATACCACGTATTTCACATTCGGTCTTGTCCTCGAGACTGAACGCAAGCAAAGTGAGATCGCTAACCCAGTTGCAAGAGGGAGGACTAGGGCTTTTGTGTCGGAACGCTTTGAGAGGCCTGGATCAAAAACGATTGAGGTGTTATCGATCAACACAATGACAAAAAGAGTGTCAGATAGTCCAATTAGCGAATATATCGGTCAAAATTGAACATACCCGCAAGTCTGATTGCATCTAACACTAAATGGTTAGTCAGTTGTTGTATTATCGACGAACCGGCGGCCTTCGGCTGAATTTCCGTGATATCTCCCGAACGACCGATACCATGTCCAAAACTTGATACATATGAGTAACAACGTAAGGTTAGAGCGTTTCGGTGTTGATTTGCAGATTGCAGAGTTGAATCATGTTCAAGTGGAGACGGTGAGTGTCATTGGACAGTATTACCTACTTACTTGTAATGCCGCCGAGCTACCATTGGGACAGCTATCCTGGCTTCTCTTTCGCCGAGTCCAGCGTTCTCTGTGAAGTTCAATTGTTCATTTATATAGTTGTTGTTAAATGAAATCCTTTCGTCGACTCGCTCGGATCAAATCACCCCACAATCTGAGGGGAAAGCTTATCTCGAGCATGTAGGCGAAGAGCAAAATGACACACCATCAAAGTTGTTGCTGTCCATTTTTGATAGCATTTGGAGTAGCCATTCTACATCTGATTCTGTCCATCCGTGTTCCGGTAATTTTTTGTGTTGTAGAATCCAGCTGAACAAAGACTCCCTCTGTGACAAAGACTGCTGAGAAAGAGCAAGGTATGTGGGAGGCAGAAAAGGTTCAAGAAGGGCTGTTATTGAGTTCGACTGTAACGACGGATTCGACATGTTTGTTAATCGATATATTTATTCGAGCAAAGGAAAGGTGTGGGGATCTTGAGCGCCTGGAGTGAACCAGTTGAACTCGGGAAACAATTAATTTTGCAAGTGAAATTTCTGAAATGCTCGTTTGATTTGACTTTTATTTAGATTTCCCTAGCTTTCAATTAACAATCTTGCTACTGCATTTGGACTCGTCTTCTCGTTTGAATACACTTGATATGTGTAACAAGGCTATCACTATGCAGTATGAAATTTCGGGCAATCCGGAGTTATGATTAACACAATGCTTCCACCGCAGCATCTGACATCAGCATTGTTACTGAGTGCAGCGTATTGATGTTACCGTATATACTCACCGTTATAGACGGAACATGTGAATACTGCGGCTGTAATGAAAAACGAAACATTAAAGACAAAAATACAATCGAACGCATCTCAAATGCTTATTCACGGCACCGCATTCGCGACTCACAATCCCGCCTGAATCAAACAGATTTCTCGGTCTAGCTTATTTGCATTTTGTGTGCCATTATAGGCAACTCAGCACTGCTTTCGTCTCACATCACAATACATATTGAGATGTCCGACAGTTCAGAATCTGGAATCATCTACAAGCTATTGGCCCCTGTCCGCTTCTGTATTCTTTCTGTCAACTAACACCAATCAGACATTCCACTATTGTTCGTCGGGTTGCGTTTCGTCATATGAATAAGATATAAATAGAAAAGAGGCCTGGCGAAGAAAGCCGATTTGTACAGCTAGAATCTTTTCTGCTTCGCTGTTTATTTGTTCCAATATGGTTAGGCTTCAATTCCTATCAGTTATATTGACACTGTGTAAGTTTTAAATTTAAAATCCGGACATACGTCTTCAAGCTTATGTACTAACTATTTTGTTTGCTCTATTCAGGCCTTCTTGTGCATCCCTCTTTCACCCTCCACGCAGCCGATGGCACAGAGTTATCGCATAGTCAAGCACAAGACGATCTGCATGAAAATAACGTAACGCCAGATGTTAAAGGAAGATTTGAGGACATCCCCGCCCGTTCGGCCACCCAAAAAAAAGCAGATGCGATCAATACGTCTTGGAAGTTAAGCGCACTAGGATACCAAAAGTTTGACACCTGCATTTCTGAAGAATCTGAGACACCGCAGACTTGCTCTCGATCCCCGAGGGCTAAATCTCGACTGATGGCGCGACACTCCGAAAAACCTTTATATCGCTTAATTGGATTTCATGGAACTTCCGAAACCGCAGCAAGCAATATTATAGAAAATGGTCTTAGAGCAAATGCGCGAATAGTAGATGGCCTCGAGAAAAACCAGTATGGACCTGGTAAGTGCCAATTAGATCGTCATGGCGCAACCCTCCCATTCGTCCTGCTAATTGACTCTATCTTCTCTGATAATTGGAAAATTTTAGGCTTTTACGTAACAGACCACATTGCCACTGCTAGGAGTTTTGCTACGGCTGCTGCCAAAAGTGACAAGTCAAGGGCAGTTGTACTGGACGTGTGGGCCAAGGATTTCGATACGATGGCAGCCCATATCTTCACGAAAGAAGATGGTATTGGTAAGTGCTGATTCAACCTTGCGATATCGGTTTTGTGCACAAATGTATGGTGCTCATTTTTTCTGTATTTGTTCACCTAGTTGTGTTCGGCAAAGAACCGTATCTTGCTGCAACGGCTCAATCGTTTATCGATGACTATGACTATTTAGCTGGACCCCACCATTCGATGGAAGGCGAAGCGGTGCAGATAAAATTCAATCCAAGGGCTTTCGGAAAATTGTTGATCACCAGGCGGCCGGACAAAGATATCGGTGGTAGGCGCCCGTTTAGCCGACCTGTCCGACGGATACGATGATTGAAGAATTTCGCGACCTGTTCTAAATTATGAAATAAGCTTATTAATAAAATGAATAACTAAACTATATACTATCGCAAGGGCAATTTCGACGCAATTGCAAGGAGCAGTCCTTGATTAAGATTTATGCCGGAGAGAAACCCACATTTTATAACTGAATGAACTATTGGTAGAAATACCGGACATGTGCCGTCATATCAACTTTTCTGATCCTTTTTGTGGCTTTACCTTTCCTCTGAGGCGGAACGCAACCTAAGAGAGATTTGTCATTTACCCGTGGATAAATGGAGGAAAAACAGTTTTGTGAAGATGAGCTTTACGAGGTTTAGGGAATTGTCAAATAGTTACAGTTGATTCACATTCGTCGACTGCCAAATCGACAGTGGCAAACTGGAGGCAAGCCAGCCCGTCAGATCAAAATCAAGCCAATTTTAAAATTTACTCTCATACTACTAGGGTGCCCTGCATTCATGTACGTGAGAATATAGTGAGCACAGGCAACAGAGTTTAAAATGTCTTTTACAAGTGGCCATCGTCAAAGCTGCATTGGACACGATTCACGAGTCGCGAATTGAGTTGTTTACCCGGTTCATTCCGGATTAGGGCCAATATAATAGTGGAAGTTACTTTTCAAACAGCACAATCGCATGAACACATCGTTGGATAATTAGTCAAAATCTTGTTTAAATTCATCCCATTCAATACTGTATTCGAATGCTTTGTATGACTTGTTAAGGAAAGGGCGGGCCCAACGCAATGTATGAAAGCAACAAGATCAGAACAGAGTTCCGTTTTCTTTTGCCTTCCATCGATATTCATTCTCAACTCTTTGTCACAATTAATTCAGAGCATACTTGGGAGTGTATTCTATGAAAGTCTAAGTACTTCGTGTATGATGCTTGATGCATGCTTTTGAAACCTAGAAAAAAGTCAAAAGACCGCGAATTGGAGCGTTAATATGAAAGCTGTCGTTGGCAGATCTCTGTGTTGTAAAAGTCTTTCACATATTTGCATTCCTGTTAATTGATCGCGCAAAGTAAGCATTTATGCCGAAATTGTGAATGTATCCATCCATATTCAATCCAAGAATAGCGATTTTCAACACAAGTATTCATCCTGAACTTGCAAGTCCATAAAGAATTTCATGGTCAATTATATGGAATGCTATTCTGAGAGAGACACTATTGAATCAGTTAGTTACAATGTAAGTTTTGTGGCATAATGATATCAGATATCATATGCGACGATTGAGAGAAAAATGCCACGTCTTGCTGGTGCGTGGTAATGCGTCTTATCGCGGCAATCCAAACCTAGGCAAGTAAGCATCTTCACATTTGCCACGGAAGAGATATAATTTAAATATATCTGTATGAAACTCTATAGTACGACTAACAGGGAATTTTACGCCTACAAGATTTAGCATGTCCGATTCAGGAACGGTCCACCATTCTCCTCCGCCGAAGCTCACTCTAGTCGACCTCCCCGAGGATATACTCTACCAAATCCTCCTTCTCCTCCCAAATCCTTTCATCATTCGTCGTGTTCATTCGACTTTTAACAATCTCCTGCAATCCGCCTCATACATTCAATCTCAATGGCTTGTTCTCAACGTTCCTTTACCCCCTTCCGACATCCTGTCATCTCCAAAACTCGAGAATTATCGGGCAATGCTGACGATGTCGGAAGGTATTCTCTGGACCTACTTGAAATATCAGTCAGCCAAACTCAGAAAACCGGCAAATCAGAGAACGAAGATTGTGGGGTTTCTGAATTCCCTTTTCGGTTTCAACTCGACTAGCTTGTCTGCTCAAACCGGTCGTCCTGGCGCCATTTCACATTTGCCACCGAATCATATAGATCAACAGCTGTTATTCCCGACTCCATTGCTCCCTCCGTTTCCATACATTCTGTCCACCTGGCTATTTCATCTTCCAAAATACCCGTCCCCAGAATTCTTGCAATGGATCGTTACCCATTTTAGCTTCACAAACAATACAGTTATCCAGAAATTCTTTTCTCTACCCCCTACTTCTCTGACTCTCCCTATCTTCGAAACTTTACTTAAACCGTATGTCGCAAACCGCCAATACGATTCTAGTTATCTGTTTGCTCTCGAAAAGTGTATAGATTTGGGTAGCATTAATGGATTAGAGCTCTTGTTACAGGATGAAAGCAATGAAGACATAAAGCAAGTGAATTTAAAGCACGTTGCATTGAAATGTGTTGTGATGGGCTCAACGAATATGTTGAAATATTTGATTTTGGAGAGACGTACCAAGACTGGCAAGGCAATTGCAGTTGGTGGTAAACTGTTTCTGGAGATCGTATTCTGGTCCGTCAAGTTCGACAACCTCGGCCTGCTTGACTTCTTGTTCTGGTTGTCTTCATCGTCATCATCGCTCAACTGCCTTGCCAAAACTTTCAGATCCGCTTTCATATCTTCGCTTCGCTTCTCTAAACCCTCGACATTTTCTGCCCTTTTTGACAGGTTTCTTTCATCCGCTCTCCCATGGGATTCGCGACGTTCAATTGGCGTATCAATCCTCCATGAGTCGGTCTCCTTTGTCCGATCAAACCTCGTGATAAGAACTGCGGATCCCCATCGAACATCATGGTGGCGATTGCTGGAAAATAGATTTCCGGTTGAAATTTCGAAAGACACAATCAAATGGAGATTTGAAGTCGCCGAGTTGACTGCTCGGATGTTTAAAGTTACAGAAGAAGAGTTCTTTGTCGGGGATAGAATTCTGAGATCTCTGAAAATGCGGGTTGATTTTCCAATCAATAATGGAAACGGAATGCATCATGGCGAAGGGGACGAATACATTGAGACCTCCATTGGGGCCAGAAGAAAGCGGTACCTAAGCTGGGTTATGCAAAAGTGGTGTGAATTAGATAGGAACACTCAATTGGGAATATGGGAATATAATGATAAGTTAAAGAAAGGTTGTTGTGCGGACAAAGTAGTGAATTATGTGATAACTGTCGGTGCGGATAATGAGGTATGGCTGTTGTCTCCTTTTCGCTATCGACTTATTGACGATAGAGTCTTATTACGTCGTTCATATCTCTGATGTGCACCAATGTCTTACCGCGAATCTGTTTTCTCAGCTTCTGCAACTTCTCCTGTCCCTGCTTTACTCTCACCCGTCTTTACTTCTTTCCACGATAATCGATTACCCCTCACCTAGTTTAATGGCGCCGTATAGCTTTAATACACCATCTACGACACCCGAGTTTGACAGATCTCTCCAGTCTTACCTTCTGTGTTACCCGCTTCCCTTGAAAACACTTCTTCTGAGTATTTTATCAGCAGCTACAAAGCGGGACACGCATAGCTTGACGAATCTATTGAACCTTGTACACCAGAAACTTGAAAGTTCCCATGAGGAACAAGTCGCCGAAGTGGTCGAATGCATGCATTATGCTGCGAAGAGAACAATGATGGGCAAAGTGATTTTAAAACCAGGAACTGGGAATGTGTTACAGATACTGTTGAATTCCATTCAAAGCTTGAAGAACTCTGGTGACTCGATCCTTGCCAAAAGCGATCTTTATAGAATCGCGATCACGAATTCATTTGGAAATGTTGAAGAATATTTTGTGTCGACGTGTTTTGAATTAGTCCAAGCCATGGTGAAAGCACAGGTTTCTCCAAATTTCTCAGACGAGATAGATTATGCCTCGAACGGCGCCAATGCCAATGATTTCGCGAATTTCAGTATGACTTCGAATTTGCGACTTATTATTGATGAGTTTCTAATTCAATTCGACCTCCTTGTCCGTCATTCCACTGAATCAACCCGCATTTTGACTCTGGCACCAATTGATCTGAGTCGCCATCTGCGCTCACTGCTTTCAACTGCGGATACCCTCATTCAAGAAGACACCACTTCTACCTCACAATCAACCCTCCCAACGCCGCTGACTGATTTAACTGTCAACGAAGCTTTCCTCATACTCCTTTTCACATCCGAATCCACAACGTCCTGGTGTAAAGTGTATTTTGACGTACGCATTCCTTCATCACTGGCGGCGTTGCCCAATACTTTGGGATCATCGCCGTCTTCCCGATCGCATTTCGATTGCACCTCAGGCATTGCCTGTCTTGTCGCTTGGGTCGTTAGCGACGAGGCCAAAGAACAGGTCGGAAGATATATGGACTATATGGGTCCCGTTTTATTAATGGTTATTGATTTACTAGTTTATATACACACACTGGATGCACCATGTAGCAACAAGCGAGAAATGACAGAGTTGAAGAGTTTAATATCTAATCTTTTTGGCGTTGTTTTGCGCAATTATTGTGATAATACTCTAAAAGGAATCGTTGGAATAGGAATTAAAGAAAAAAACAAAGGACTAGAATCTGGAGAGTGCAACATAAATGAGTTCTGGAATTATAAAATTCACAGATGGAAAAGGTTAAATTATGTTTGAGTTCTGATGTAAAGCGTCACAAATTGTATCCAACTTTCGTCGGAGAATTGAATAATAAAACTCAA
Source organism: Paraphysoderma sedebokerense (assembly GCA_025602915.1). Lineage (NCBI taxonomy): Eukaryota > Fungi > Blastocladiomycota > Physodermatomycetes > Physodermatales > Physodermataceae > Paraphysoderma > Paraphysoderma sedebokerense. The sequence continues at coordinate 8,865 of JAHLJZ010000153.1, forward strand.
GGACGAGTGGACAAAAATGAAGTAGATGACTTAAGTAGTTGTAGGTAGACACCACTCACCACGGAGAAAATATGGGTTTGAAAGTCCACATATGGAATCTTACCCATAAAATAAAAGCATAGCGTGGCCTCGTGAAAAAACGGATGCCCATCTTTGACATGAATTGAATTGGATTTAAAAACTCAATTTTAAGGTCAACCAGATGTGGATGTGGTTGCGTGCATAGCGCAGTTCGTGATGCGTAGGAATGCGAAATCTCGATCATTCACTATATTACTGTTGCTTGAGCATACAAACACACACCCAGAATCCAGGGACGACATCTCCCTGAAGATATGGCCGGATGTCTCAGTACAGGATGTCCCCGGGAGGTCCCCCTTCAAAGTACATCCTGGTGACTTCGCAGACATCCCCGACATATATGGGCTTCAGGATAGCACTGGGATATCTTGGAACAAGATGTATCTATATACAATTTTACAAAAATCTGCGAGACCTCGCTGTCGGAAAGATATTGATGTTTGGGGGATCGTTTCCTTCCGGGGGATATGGGTGGATTCCCAATAGGCGATATATCGAAGAGTGAGGTTACTCGTTTCGGATATAATAAGTTGTATTTTTCAATACTTAATGATTAATAAAATCATAGTCATAAAAGTTTATAAGTTATTCATTTTTCATAGATTCCTCCCTAGATTTCTTCCTCTCCTTCCCTATAAATACCAAACTCCATACAAATTAATGAAATACTAAACACATGTCACGAATATCAAATATTGAAAGTACCACACTCGAAATACATAACACATGCTAACAACATCAAACATAACAATTGAATATAAATTTAGTAACATGAACCAAAACAATTACATTCCTTTCCAACAATTAACCGAGATTCTAGTGTCGAGGAAAATGACACAGTATGTTATCGTTTCCACACGACATCGCGTGCGTCAGGAAATCTTGACGACATCATTCATCAGATAACTCAAGGATATCCGGACAATTTGGACACACATAAGTGCGACAATGGAAACTTTGTGAAAAGGGTTTATTTTCTGGTTGCTTAATGGTAGATTGAGAAAGATTGATAAAGTCATTACAGCTTGGTAAGTTTCAAAAGTTTCGAAGGCGTGAATGTCGTATCTGGTAAGTGTGTTAAGAAGGGTTGTAGTTCTCAAAAAATGGTTAATACAATCTTAGTCAAAAGAGTTTTCAGAATTCATAATATTACTATATGTCTTTGATTTTGCTAGAATCTGTTATGTTTCTCACGTGTGGTTTTTGATGGTTTTTGTTGAGCATTTGATATTAATAATGAACATTTGGTGTTTCTTTGTGTGAAAAAGATTGGGTTGAGCAAATAGAATGTGGATTATACGAGGCCCGAAGGGATGAAGTATAATATAATCCTTAGCTTGTCTAAAATTTAGATATACACTTCGTCTCCTCCGGCCACCGATATTATTCTAAAGACAGCTACAGAAAGGATCAACGTAGGAAGGGTTTGTGTCATGGCCGGAACATTTTGAACTATGATCGAGATATCTATCATAAAATGGATCGTGGATATGAGAACAACTGTAGGATTGAAGTATTCTAAATCAATGTATTGAATGGGTTATCGACAAATTGACCCTATTACTTATCAAGGTTATATAAATATCGCAATTTGATTCCATGATACGCATATGCCGCTTTCGTCCATACCTTACATTGATAATAGCAAGATTATTCTGATAAAACTAGGAATCTTTGAGTCGTTCCCAATATACTACGATTTTGCTGGAATGGAATGGATGTACTGCGTTCGTAAAAATCGGGATTTTAATATTTTCTTATTTTCTTAACAACTCGGGTCCGTTGATGGCGTCGGGGACGTCGTTTAGCTTTACAGTGCACCTGTCCGGGATATCTTCATTATGTATGTTATTGTCATAAAGCGTTTCCGCCGCAGATGCGTCTGCATGATTTACAAATGCTATGTATTCTTCATTTGAGACCATACAGTAAATCCCTTGGCGTAACATCTATGTGCTCTATGTTTGGAAAGTAATAGAACGTATATTGAAAGTACAGATTACTATTCTGTTGTGTAGTTCTGCAGTGGTCATACGTCTTAAAATCTAATTTAATATTCTAAGTAAGAATTGTTCAATTAGAATTTATTTTAAAGGTTGGTATGGAGTATTGATTTCATTATTACTTCATATTACGGTAGCTTCTAAAATCCACAAGTTAGATCTAGAAGGAGAACCGGCATGACAACAGTGCTGTCGTAAAATCACGGAAAAGTTGGGCATCATTACTTTCAATATTATAAACTCAAATTTATGTTGGTAAACATACAATCGTCGATATACTTCCCATTAAAAGCAAATCGCAAGAATCGATCCCTCAACTATCCCGCTTCACGACAGAGCGGAAACTCAAATGTTACTAGATTTACGTCATCACTGTGGTAAACGGAATCGCTAAACTAATTAAGCCAAAGAATGGGAACTTGATTTGAATTGGTCGTTGAGGCTGAGATAGCTGATGAGTGGGCGGGCAACTTGTCTAAATTTTCAAGACACTTACGTTTTTCTATACAAATACAAAATAAACCTTTAGTCCCACTTATTTATGTCCTGATTGGGAGAAGGATCTCCCTCTTCTGATGTTGAAATGTCACGTGGATGTCTTGTGAGACCTCTGGAGGATGATTTCCCTGATTAATACAAGGTACCTTAGAGACATCCTAGAACAAAGTTCAGTACATTCCGACCATATCTTCGATGTTCCGGTGATATCTATATTTGTCTCAAGCATGTCCGCAGGATGTCCGGAGTTGGGTGTGTAAGGAGAATACTCTGAGCCATTGCTTTCAATCATGACTAATATCTGCTTAGTGAAAGAGAAGGATGTCGTGAGGAAACGGTAGCATACTGAGTCATTATCCTCAATACTAGAATCTCAGCTGTTTCACTGTTTGTTGAAAAGGAATGTAATTGGTTTTGGTTCCTGTTGCTAAATTTATATTCTATTGTTATGTCTGAAGCAGGTGTTATGTATTTCGAGTGTGGTATTTTCAATATTTAATATTCGTGACATGTGTTTTGTATTTCATCATTTTGTATGGAGTTCGGTATTTATAGGGAAGGAAAGGGAGAAATCTAGGAATCGATTGAAAACTACAAATTATAACCTACAAACTTTTATGACTATGATTTTATTACAACCTATTATGTCCGAAACGAGTAACTTCACTCTTCGATATATCGCCTATTGGGAATAAACCCATATCCCCGGAAGGAAACGATCCCCCAAATATCCTTCTTTCCGACATGCGTTGTTGTTTGCGACGTCTCTTTTGAGTAGAAGAGTTAGAGCGTTTTACATTTTTCCCGTCGAACTTTGCAAGATACTTCCCATCAGCGTATCTTAGGATCGGATTAATTCGTTTCGCTTGTTTGGTTCGTACTCCATCATTTCTGAAACCTCTGATTATTGTTCTACAAGTGAATCCGATATTTGCGATGAAAATAATGGTCTAGTACCTCAAATTGTATCCAACACGACCCATCAAAGAGTAACCTCACCTGTTTTTGAATTTGAATTGGAAAGAAAACATGAAGATTTGGAACAAAAGCATGAAAAGTCGCCGAATGATAACTCTGAAACTACAGTTGTCTCATTGGAAGAAGAAGCAGATCAGATCGACACACTTGAAATAAAAACGTTCTAATGAAGGCCATCGAGCACAAATCTCTGGACAAGACGATGAGAAGAAGTTATTCAAGCTTAGACTTATGGGAAGTTTGTTGAACGCTCTTGCTAAATCGAAATTACAAGTACTATTCATGGGGTGATTAATTATTAAGAATTGAATTTACTCATGAATTGGTTAATTCGTTTTAATTGGTTTGATTCCCCACGAATTGGTATTGGATAATCAAACAAACGAAGAAGGAGATTCAAGTCTCAGAGTATCAAATGGGGACATTTGATTTTGAGCAACCCTCTTTTGTCGTGAGGAAACGATTGTCTGTTTTTACTGCTCATGTTGCTAGATCAATAATCCATCCTTATGGTTGCAGTGGTTGTTTTAGTTTTATGGCTATTTCGATTTTTTTCATAATTTGTTTATGACAAGCGGAACATTATTTCTCCATATTTATCCTACAAAGCAAGACAAGTGAACTTCCCACAAGACGAAGACATGCGGAATCTGATTGAGTGAAATATCCCCATACCAGAGTCCTGCAGCAAGCATCAGAGTGAACACTATCTGCTTGTTAACGACAGCATAACATGGCATAAATTATGAAAGCTCATTTGTGATGTCAATGAATATATGAAGTACATTCACTCACTTTTCATGTTATTTAAATACAAAATTTCGTTAGTTCATACCTCGTATCATCCACGTTTGAATCAAAAAATAATCGTCTATTTTCTGAAATAATTGCATTTATTATGTTTTTTTCTATTTTAATCAATTGTGGAATGTTTTGGAGTTCTTTCCGTATGCGTTATCACCGAACAGCCTTTTTGTACCCCAACATGGTCGGCATCTTTTGCATAATTGCTTCCATTTGATAAGTTAAACCTTTGTGTCCACGTTCGGTAAAAATGAACCATGACACTTTGCAGAAATTCCCCGCAAATAAATTTTTAGCATCTAGATAGGACAAAACCAAAACCAGCAATACCGTAGCCCTTTCGCGTCAACAAAACGGAGCCACAGTTATCTGTTCATGGGTGCTCAAAACACCTTCTTAGGCGGCAGACGGTTATATTTTTCATTAATCTTTAACAACGATGGGTGCTTCAACCCACAGATGTCGTGAAGAAACGATAACATACTGTGTCAATACTAAAATCTCGGTTGTATGTTGGAAAGGAATGTTATTGTTTTGGTTCATGTTACTAAATTTAAATTCTATTGTTATGTTTGATGTTGTTAGCATGTGTTATGTATTCCGAACCTATTTTACCCTTGGGAATTTCAACAATCAGAGTTTCGCTACACAAAGCTCATATTCAATTTTGATCTTACACCAAGTAATACAAATATGTTCTAGCGCTTTCGCTTCTTTATCACGTATCCTCTTCCAGATGTGATATTGTCAATCCGCGGAGCCGGAAAAAACAGAAAAGATAGGGCCATGTGAGCAATGAAAGCACGTCTATGAACTTCTTGTTCTTCAATATTTATATATATCCAATATTTACAACTTCAATCAGCAGTTTCATCGAGTCAATAGGACAGCATTCACATTCCCAAATCATGATGCAAAACGTTTATCACTGAATCCTGACAATGGCAGCGGTGGCTTAGTCACCGTAGGATTGCCTTCAAAAGTCCTCTGTTCTTGATAAAATTCATTGAAGTTTAGTCGGAATGATAAAAAGCGAAGATTTAATTCTTTATGGTTTGACAAACTGCTAATAAGCGCCGTAATGTCGTTCTATTTGTTGTGACAAAGGTTTAAGGTTAAAAATCGAAGAAGCGCACTGATCAAAGGAAAGAAGCAAACTGTACCCTGAAAGTTTTTGCGACATCATTTATGCGTTCTTGAATACTCTCTAAAGAGCGATAATGCTCTGTAGGCCGATAGGCTGCGCGATCGGGTATCTTCCATTTGCTCTTTTCACCAAAACGTACAAGATGCAGAACAACCACGGAAGAAACATGTAATGAAGTCATTAGAATTGGATCACTAAAAAAAAGAAAAAACCAGACAGAAACCTGAAAAGCTTTCGCTGCTTTTTGCTCTTCCATTTGGCGCCTTTGTTCCAGCTCTACATTTCCGTATTCGTAAAGTTGATCCTGCCGAAGATAAGTTAGAATGCAGTCACGACGAATGAATCTCGGAAAGCTTGAGAGTATTTATCTTGATTTGAAGACGTACTTGAGCATTTTTAAATTGTAAAATAACCTCAAACAGCTTCATCAATCTTGGTAACAGGTTCTGCAAATGTCATCAATCATAAGTCGCGATACTTCATCATACGAATAGCCAGCAGAATTCTTTAAGATTGCCAACAAAGCGAGACAAACCTGATCCCCATTGCCACTTAGCAAACCCCTTGAAATAATATTATTCAAATATTTATTGTGAGCTCCAATCAGCATATCGAGATCAGTCGCTGATTCATGTATTTGTTTGAGCAGTTCAGCCCAGGAGCATTCGAGTACCTTCAACAATCAGTTTACAAGAGTTAGAAGTAACACCGATAGATATTGTCATCATTATTCATTCTAATCAAAAATATTGAGCAATACGGCAGATGAAGACACGATAACTAACCTCGAACAGGATATAATATTGCAACGAATTGATGAAGTGGAACATCTCACACCAAGTCACCTGTGCAATATGAAGTAGAGACTGTATCGCTGTTTATCGACAAAGGAGAATGGCATCAAGTTAGGTGACACAAGGAAACAGTATTTTGATGCCAAACGTCAGCGTCATACCTATTCCCCTAAATTCTTCTCTCCTAGTCACGTGTGTTTTCCATCCTTGCGACAAGGTGTATTCTACTCTCTTCAATCTCCAAAGAAAGTTAAATAGTTTTAAATATTGTTGCATGGCTTGGGGTGTGAAGATTGTATTGATCGGAGAATCAACATGGTAGTCCAAGGAGAAAACGTCCCAACCGCAGTCGCCTGGGGAAATCTGAAAATGTGATTCGGATCAGGGAGGTACTGATGAAAATAAATTTGACTCGCAGATAATCATAACAAACCTCTAGTAATCTTACATCCAGTCGTCTCAGGATATCAGGCGCATCAAATTGAGCATTGGAAGCCCGAACAGCAGCTTCTAAAGTACCGATAAGATTGTGTCGATACAAGGTACTAGCGGGTTTATTCAGGCCAGATCTATAATAAGTCAACAGCGAAGTCAGTCAGTTTATATGAGTAAACAATGTTAGAATGATCAAGCAGTATGAAAGAGGCATATGGTGAATAAAATTGTGACCATAAAAAATACATTAAATAAATACAGATATAATAAAAGAAGGAAATAGGAAACGAGAACACTAACCCTAGCGAATCCATCAATTGTTGAATGAAATCACCCTGTCCCAACAATAGGTACCGTTTAAGTGCTGTCAAATGATCCATGAATTTGTATTTAGTGAACAAAATATCCAGTAATCGTTTGGAAGTGATCGTGTATGCTGAGTCAATGGACGTTTCGAGAAGCGCTAGATTACCATATTCGAGACCTGCAAATACAGTTAATAGTCGACCAATAGCCCGCAAATGGAGACTCCAACTGAGACAATTACCTCGAGCGGTATCAGCCATTTGACTTCTCATAGCCACCCATTGTCCATCATGGCAATTAAATCTCAAAAAGTTTAGAGACTTCCCAATTAAGAAAATCTAATAATTTTTGAAACATAAATTAATTTTTCCGCAGGAAAGAGAGATATTGGAAAGAGTTAGAAAGTGAAATTTACCTTTTTCGCCAGCGGCCTCTCTACGAATCCAGGTATCATTTCACTTCGAACACTATACTTCATCCGCCACCAATGATGTTCCTCATCTACGTTGTTCTCTTTTGCCACGAAAAATTCATTGTAAGGATCCAGAAGTTCACCCTCATAAACCCATCGTCTCAACATCGTAAAGAGAGGTTGACAAATCTGTATGCAAGAGTCAATGATAGGCGGAAATCAATTAAGGGCGAGCGACAACTAACCTCACTCAAAACGCTTCCGACAAATTCTTTCACGACTCTGTCACCATGATGAATATAACCGTGCACTGCGCTCACCAGAGCCCCTCCTTTGAATTCACCACAACTTTCAATCAACGCAACCATCATTCTCAATCGTTGCATGGGGTCAATGCTCCAGACCAGTAGTCTCCTTAACGTTAATCCCTTAGATGACAATTCAGTGGCGGACGGAGCTTGATCGAGGTCAGAGGAGGATAGGGCAGAGAAGGAGTCTGTAGGCGAGGAAGAACCAGTTTGCGTGTCCATGAAAGATTTACAGATTTGTGATTCCAGAATGGAAATTAATCGGTAATATGATGTAAGCTCAGTACGGAGAGCGGATATAAAACTCTGTCAAGCAATGGTGAGAAACTAAAGCCTGCATTGTGCGTTTATAAATAAGCTTCTTTTGAACCCGTAATACATACCTGTCCGACCAATCCGTATGCCGTGTCCTGTTCCTTCTCTGTGAGAAATTCATTAATCCTTTTGTATAAATACCCCATTTCCGACAATTTATGGATCAAATCTCGCGTAGGTCGCGGTACACCAATCTGGAACAAAAATTAAGCAATCTAATGCAATTCTTTTGAAGGGGCTGAGAATACAAACCTGTCGCTCGACTCTATATTCCTGCTTCTCATCATTAAATTTGATAAATCGGCCATCTATGCCTTGGAAAACGTATATTAAATCACGAAGTAAAAGCGACTCAGGCACTTGATACGATGCTATCGTAGCACATTCATAGAGAGATGGCCACATGTTGGAGTAAGGAAAGATGACAGATGAAAGAGCCGTTAACATGACGAAGTGAGATAAAAAGCAAAAGGAAGGGACATGTGATAAATTTTGACGCAATATTGAACACAATTCACTTCTGACGGACGACATGAGAAAGGAAAAAAAAATTGACGACATACTATTTTCAACCCCTAAGTATCTCTCATATCCTGTCGGTCCCTTCTTATCTTTCACATGCTCCGCACTCGGGCTTTTACTCCATGACATCCGGCTACTTTCGTTCACGTTTCTCGCTCCAAACTCTCGAAATGATTGTGAGGTATGGCCTGTTTCGGACGTCAAAGGTTCATTATAAGTCGTATCAACACGGGAAGGGATATCGAGAGATTGGAGTCCAAGCCCCGAGAGGGAAGACTCAATAAGCTAGTATAAGAAATATGATGACGTATAATTATGAATGAGAGAGATGGTGAGTGTAAATATGCGCCGATGGTTGCAAAAGCGGGGAACTTGTGAATTCACGAAAGAAGGGCACGACCATGGAAAGACGGCCGAGGAAAACTCACCGAAATTTCATTCAAAAATTCTGCCTGATCTGCCACTGCTAATAAAAAGTACAAAACTGCCCAGCGCTTAGTCAATATCGGCTTTGTTGAAGGTTTTTCAAAGTTTACGCGCATGACAATTTGATGGCAGCATTCGAAGCAATTGATGTGTTACTGAAAGAATATCATCAGGACAAATATGATAGGACAAGTTGTACCTCGGCTTGCAACTTCGAAGACAACAGGGAAAACCGGAGAGCCTTTTCTGTTGATTTTTCGGATCTTATCACTATTTGTGATTGAAGTTCGTATAAACCATTGGCGTGGTATCATTAAAGATTTAGTTATCGTTAGGACAATCCGTTTGAATATCAATTTGCAATGAAGAACTCGATGAACGATATTGGGAAGGAGAACCATACGTTTCTTCTTGATCATGTCAGATATATGCACGTCGTCTTGAACTATTGAAGATGTGATTCGACTGAATGTTCAAAATCCGAATATTTGATAGCAATTCCACAATAGATATATCGAAATAATGCATTGAAGTGCACAATCGTATGATTAGTCTCATGGACGACAATTAAACACACAGCACAGAGCCGGGAAAAGGGACGGGAAACTCAGAAAGCCAAAACAAACCTTCCCAAGATCCGCATACAATATTCGGTCATTCTATTCACTCTTCTATCACTCTCTTCTTTTTCTTCCTTCACATGATTAGCGTTCCCGATATCGGCAGTTGAATCTGGCTGATCAAACTCATTTTCCGAACCGACGAACCTCCTCACGAGGGCGACGATAGACTGGGTTAGATGGGAGGGTTGCGTGTTTGCGGAGGAGGAGAGGCCAGATGTAATATGTGATGTCGAATGCGAGGAAAAGGAGTTGCCTAGCATTTTGGAAGCGGTGTGCATGTGTGTGAGATGAGGGAGGGATGTGAATGCGATGAGATTCTGGGGTTGATTGACAATGGATCTGGCGTAACGGGACTGGGAGGGAAGTCCGGAAACACGACCCGGTCAATATTCTCTTATTATATTCCTACATTAATCATGGAGTTTCGTTCTTACAGGGCTATCAATATCATTATAGCTGGAATAGATTTTGAAATAATATTCTTGATGACTTGAGAGTAACATAATTTTTGCCCATGGCAGGAAGCATTGGACGAAGGAGTCCGGTATTAATGACCACGTTCAATCATTTCAGCAGGGAACCACAAGAAGCAGTACGTTGGGATCATATTCATTGATGAAAATTTTAATTTACAATTCCAATACATCACCCGCCGACGAATTATTACGGAACGAGAAAGGCGACGCGAGGTTGATAGTACAGAGCAAGTATTCTTTCATCGAGTTCAGTCTTATTGCACTATTTACACTCTAACGAGATCCTCACCTTTGCAACGTCTTCAGCTCACTCCAACGTCATTGTGTGATCATAATCAATCGTAGGCAAGACACAACTCATGAATTTCAGAAACAAAACTAAATATTGATCCACCCTTAACTCTTTTCCACTTTCCTTCATCTTCTCCATAATCCTTTTCATAACACTAGCATGCCGACAAGGGTGGATACTCGCTAAACTCATATCCACATGAGGATGTCCTTCAATCGTTACCGTTTTGTGCGCATGGTCTTGAGATATGTCTTCAAAGATTTGACTGGAAGTGAGAGGATTTCGGTTTTCATCGTAGCCAAAGAGCCAGATACGAGGTGTTTGATAATATTTGTCATAAGTAATGCTCAAGTCGTAGGTACTTTTGGGAGGTAAATACATTAAGACGGATGGGAAATCAAATGATGTCAATAGAAAAGTGATGTAAGGAAAGAACAGAATTGTAATGGATGTAATTCCATTAAATTGAAGTACAAGAATTGTGCAAAACATCAATAGACATGGAAGGGTAAGCCACGAGTGTATTGAAGCCACATATAAGACGAATAAAATTAAGGTTCATTATCGAATAAGACGGGATGACAATTCAAATTATACATACCGTGTCCTCAATATCTTATCGTTGCCGCCACCTGTGGTTACATTCCCCGGTTTGGTATGTGGTTGCTGTTCTAAAACAGCCGGATCCTCCTCTTCTTCAACACCAAAGTCCTCTTCCATATCAGGGATATCATCAATGTCAGGTATTTCTTCCTCATCGTCCTCCGGTTCATTTTTCGCTTCAGCTTTAACTTCCGCCACTGCTTGAACTCCCTGTTTCGATGATTGGAAGTTTGAAGATGACGACGACTGAGGTTTGGACGATATATCAAGTTTCCCCATTACATCTGTAACCTGTTGCTCTAAAAACTCATCATCAATATCGGACAACAAATCAATATCGGCAGCGAAATCATCTGTATATCCTGTTACTGTTTTCATAAAAGGAATGGGGCGAGGAAAGAAGTACATGTCAGCATTCTACCCTTATATCGGAAGTTATCATAAGACAACAACAGGGGACATACGTCTAGAGCTGTGAGTAGCAACCCAACTTTCACCATCTTCCGCATCTTCTATGTTCGCTTCAGTGGCGTCATCCGTATATTCCATTTGCTTTACTCGTTTCGCACAGGGGACTTGATGCAGGGCGAATCGAATATCCACAATCCATTCAGTATATAATTCAATAAGAGGACACGGACAATAATTGACTCAAAAAGAAAAAAAATACCATTTTTCGTCACTAAATACTGTTTATTGGGTGGCAGATAATCTCTTCGTTTGCTTGGATCTCCGGATTCCCTGTACATTCATTATGAAAGATTAGTCAAGACGAGATGAGATGGCCGATTTCTTTCTCCGTATCGTTTTGAATTTACTCTATCTCCGGTAACCCATTAGTACAATTGATAGTAGAAGGATAAATTCAATTACCAGCTCCAAGTCGGACACTTAAATACTAGGTAGTCTCCGGCGGCCACGAATTCTTCTGGGGTGAGGACACCCGTTTCGAGGAATTTCGAGTTTGCGAGAACAGGAGAGAGATATTCTCTGATGTTGTGGAATATAGAGTGCAAGGATGACATATTCTGCAGGGTTTTAAACAGTCTATCTATCGGATGTGGATGTCGGATGAGAATGTATTGGTGAAGTTGGTCGAATTGAGCGAGGTCGAATTAAGCAGGAGAATAGGTCACGGGGTCACGTTGTCCGGACCCAAGCCATTGGCCTTTTCCTATAAATATAATAATGGGATGACATAAACTGTCTCTATCTTCATATGCGGTAGTCGAATGTCAAGATGTCGCAGTTGTCTACAGGTGACTATGCATCGATGGTCGGCCAACGACCAAGGGCGTCGGAAATTGAAGTCACGGTTGACGATAGATGGACTGTCTTCTTGCGTCAGGTCGCGAGCCGGGTCGACTAGCAATGTAAATAAAATAGGTGGAACGAAATCGGCTGGAAAGTGGAAATACATGCAGTTGAGCCTGTGAAAACGGAGTTGGGTTCGATAACCTTCGATATGAGTTGTCACAAAAAGCAAAAGCAGACTATTAAATATCGAGCAGCTTAGCAGAGCAATCTAAGCGATTGATTTGAGGACTCTGTTATCAGAATGGTGCGGCTTAAATAATTGTGATGTCGCAGCATCACGAGAGGGATAGGTCGGCACCAGTATACGAATCTTTTTTACAACGTTGATCATGCATTATGAATGCAGTATCATACAGCAAACAATTACAAATATTCACAAGATTTTATGACAGACATTACAACATACAGTGTATACATGAGGTGATCAGTAAGGGCTCTAAGATATTTGGTATTATTACGACAGACAATTTAAAAGGTCGAGGATCTAGATTGTACAAATCCTTAACGGTGTTTTAAGCAATAGCCTTAGTCTTGTTTCTATTGTGGCGCGATTCCGGTTTCGATTCCTGACGAGGACGGTTCGATCGAAACCCAAAATGCCGAGCGGCGAGATTTAAACCCTAACATGTTCAGGTCACCGTTAGATCACCGTTAACGCTGGTAGGAACTTAATCGGTTTGACGGAGGGACAAATAAAAAGTATATACCGTATCCACTAACGTTAAGCCTAAATCCGCGGCAACATATGCGAGAAGAACACTCAGAAATCTTGTATATTCACGCGACCCGGCGTGCACCGGATGCCTTAAGGATGCCAAGGCAAAGACAGCGGAAGGAAACAAAGTTTCGAAGATTGACTTGCTAGCCAAGCCGGGAGTTAACAATCCAGACTCTCTACCAACTACGTGGGGCCTACTCGAGGAGGAAGACGGTGACGAGATGTTGTTCCTTAAAGGTGACCCTCCTGGCAGGTTTGTTTGATCTCTTGGATCTTCTGTGGCGTTTTGCTATTGTTAGTATCGATATTTATGTGCGGATTAAGAACGGGTATGCAAAAGGCGGATAAATATCCAAAAGGCGGATGAAAGGGAAAGTAGAAAGAAAGTGATAAGAGTGAAATGACAATATGATGCACAGATCGTTAGAGCGAAAGGAAGGAATGTAGAACCAACAACTACTCACCAGAAAGTTCAGCGATTTGATTTTGCAGTTGCAAACCTTGCTGAGCCAAATGACCCGGCGTGATACTTTGTCGGCCGACAGACATTTGTAGTTGAGAACCTTGCCGAGACACTTGTTGAGTCAGGCTTAGTACTTGTTCAGCCAGGCTTTGTAGCTGAGAACCTTGCCGAGACACTTGTTCAGTCAGGCTTTGCAGTTGGGAGGAAGGGACAAGGTCGCTCGCTGTTTGTTGATTCGCCATGAGTGTGCACAGTGTGAGGAGGAGTGACAAATGTGGGAGAGGAAGAGTGGAGGAGGGAGAAGGGGAATGCCTGCCTTTTATATGCTGGCAGGATGTGGCTGAGCACACCCGCGTACGTGACCTTCCCCAGAGGGAATACAGAGGGAATACAGAGGGAATGCCCCAATCCAGCTGCATCGTTAAATGTCGCCAATCCAAAAAAAGACACTAAAAGTCATGACAGTATCATATCAAGAGCAATTTCTATCTTTGAGGTAGGTGACTTCTTTGACTTGGACATACACACCGGCACTCACAGTCACCACAACAGCAAGCAAACAGCAAGCAAACAGCAAGCAAACAGCAAGCAAACAGCAGGCAAACAGCAAGCAAACAGCAGCCTGAATTTGCCTTCGCTTGTTCTCATTCCAGAGTCCAGACATGTCCAGACTTCGCAATTCGTCAAGATCGAGAAGCGGAATCACAACCGATTATTTTGTGAAGAACTGGGCCCTTCAAACTCATGATGAATGGCTCTTGTGTTGCGCAGGATTTGCTACAACAAGTGTGGGCGAAATCGATCGACATTATTTATATTTAGAATCGAAACGGCCACTCAAGATGGCTGTTATTGTATTCTATGACTGATATGGAGAATATGGACATGTGTGTGTTACACAGAAGTCTAGACCCAGATTTTGGTGAAAATCCGGGAGCGGGTTGTAGTGCCTCACTGCCTCTGTATTACAATTTCATGCGTGACACAAATGTGGCACGAGTATGCTGTATGATACAATATATTCGTGTACGGTGAAGGAACAAAACTCCCTTGCCTTTATTATACAGACGACAGATACAAAAAAAATGCAGCCACTTTGTGACAAACAAGAATACAGTTTGATGGGAACATCCATATAAAATATGCTTCTCTGGGTTATGGCAGTCTTGAATGTTTTTTGAAGTTCTATGGTTACGGTTGACGTCGACCAATGACTGTCTGTGATCATTGTGGCCCGCACAGCAGCGAATAACTCCAATGAAGCTGAATTATTCGTTGTTGCCAATCATATAAGACGATGCTACAAGTCTAGACAATATCATATAAATAGCAAATTCTATCTTTGCTGAATGATCATTTCTTTGACATACACGACGACTTTGGTGAGATGATCTACCCACAAGTATGGCAGTATTCAAGAAGTCAGAGCGAGCAAGGAGAAAATCGTTTCAACTTGCTGCCCAAGCTTGTTCGCAGCTCGCTAGTCCATTTGATGAATTCGACACATCAGTCGATCCGCGGTATGTCGTATATACATGCTTGCTTGACCCTGCCAATAGCTGATTTCTGATCAGTGAAATAGGCAAGCATCAGGGTGCAGCCAGATAAATTTTATCATCAGAAAAGCTACATGCCTCTTTCGGATTCTATGGAATCCCCGTTCCCTGCAGCTGCAAACCTCAAACCCAATCGCCACAAGGCTGGTCTCATCCAAGCGTGCCATTTCGGAGGATACAACACGTCGACCCGCCCATTCTTCATTGATACTCTGTCGGTGTGTTTGATCTGCACAATGTGCATGGGATGCGCTATCTATGCAATATGTGAGGGTAGGAATAAGCATACTTCAGAAAGCGCTGACTTTGGGTGCGTTCACGTTGGGGCCAGGTTAGGGACTTCACAACGCGTCAGCCAATGAACGCGTGAGAACTTGTCGAGATA
>JAHLJZ010000154.1:0-22580 GCA_025602915.1 Paraphysoderma sedebokerense
GATTATCTTCATCGATCCTGATCTTGTCAGATACACAACCGTCCAGAATCCAGATTCTAGAATC
The DNA here is from genome assembly GCA_025602915.1 of Paraphysoderma sedebokerense. Classification (NCBI taxonomy): domain Eukaryota; kingdom Fungi; phylum Blastocladiomycota; class Physodermatomycetes; order Physodermatales; family Physodermataceae; genus Paraphysoderma; species Paraphysoderma sedebokerense. The sequence continues at coordinate 65 of JAHLJZ010000154.1, forward strand.
CCAGATATCATGATCTGTTCAATCCTTGCCATAAATGATCTGAATATCAATCAACCTATACTCCCAGTTGAAACCACACATCTCCAACCAGAGAAAAATTGAACAAAGAAACTCTCTCGTTGCCACAGCTATTACCGTCCACCGACCCCAGACCACTCTAGACACCTAACCTATCCCACCGTCTGAAACCTGCGAAACCATCGAAACACGAGTTTCATTCATGAATTACCAAACAAAGGCAAAAACCAAAAACAAAAAATTTCGCGCACCGCTGTTTCCGCTTTTTTAACTCCAGGTTTCACCCGTTTCACTTGTTTGACTTTTTACTCTTTTCTTTGCCTTTTTCTCCGTTGAACCCTTCACTCCTTTTTTCCGATTTCATTTCCTAGCTTTTTTTCACATCTATTGTTTTTGATACCATCTTATGATGTTGCGCAGTCACGTCACCAATTGACGTTGAGAAGTAGTTTGACAAATCGCTTGAATTATGGGATATTGTCAACATTTTTGCGCATGAAATGAAATTCGAAATTGAATAATGTGAACCAAAAATGATTAAAATAAATGAATAAACAAATGAAATAAATTCACTCGTTATTTTTAGCTTTATTCATTGCAAAAAAAAGTCTTGACTAATTATCCGACTACAAAACAATTCGTAAGCCTAATCATTGAAACAAGTCACGGAATCGAGTAAATTTTCCGACGAACACTCGCAAACGTCATTTACAAACGATGCCATCAGTTTGCTTTACCTCCAACAAATATTGAACATTGAAACACATTGTTTAGATACTAATTACATCGATTATCACGATTAGATGACAAATATTATTTCGAATGGACAAAAATAGCTTTGAGATGTAAATTATGTTTTGTTTAAGAAATGATTTATTTCCGGAATGGTAAAATCGCACATTAATACTACACTTTGCAAATAATTGAGGGGTTTTCTGTATACAATTTCACTAATGAAAAATAATAAAGAAAATGCAAGAAGAAAAAAGAGGACAGTCATTACACTGAGCAGAATTGAAGAATGGCATAAATGGATTTGAAGTAAGTCTTGAAATACGCTAGCACAAAACACATAATAAGGTAAACAGAAAACAACAAATAACGACGTTCAATAAATACACTGAATAATGTCGTCAAACCACGAAACTAACTACAAACCAAAGCCAAAAGACGGAGAGACGAAATGAAAAAAAAAAGTGTCTATGGAAGGGTTTCGAAAGTACACATTTACAGAACAAAATGCGATCAAATTTTTCACAATAACTCCGCTAGAGTTCCTTTTCAAGTTTACTGTTGTTTCTCCGGAACACCTTTATACTCTTCCTCATCTTCATCTGGACTCTCTTCAAACGAATCCCCGCCTAAATCCGATTCAGCAAAACTATCCATTCCCACACCGTTGATCACACTTCCTCGATTGGCCATCTTTTTCTCATCAGTCATCATATCGGCAGCATGTACACCATATATGTGCTGGTGAGGACTCAAGGTACCGTTCGAAGAGTTTACACTATGTGCCAAGTTTCGTTTTTTGTTTCTCGAAATTCGTAATCGATAAATGGAAACGACAATAGCCGGAACAACCACCAAACCAATCGCTACACCCACCCACACCCAAACACTCAGACCAGCACCGGCTTTTGTACCACAGGCTATTCGATTTTCGTTAAAGGTAAGACTGTCCACCGGTAAATCTCTTTTAAAGGCCTCCCTAATTTCTGCGTTGGGAGACATCACCACCCGATGGTCGCCATTGGCTCCAAACACTTCTCGCTTGGTGTACTCGAACCATAAAATCATCTTGAGATTAGGAAATTGAGAGAAGACGGTAGTGTTGTAAACCTGGGTCCACCATGATCTCTTTTGATTGATTTCGGCTAAATCTGCGGGTTCTTTCGTACGATCAGAGTACGCAGGTGCACCGGTTTCGGCAATGACAAATGGCTTATTTTTCTCTTGAGAGTAGATACGGTAAAAGTTCAAGGCGGGGTCGGTGTCCGTAGGGTACAGTGTGCCTGTTATACCGCCAGTCAACTTATTCGGGGGTGCAAGAGAATTGACTGGAGGCCATGTTGCGCCAAAATGGTAATACGATAAACCGACCCAGTCAATGTAGGAGTCGCCAGGGTAATAAGTGGAGTAAGTCGTCCCATTACTGCCGCCAGGATATATATTCGGAGCCCAAATGAAATTTGTGGCAGGAGAAATTGTTTTAACAGTGGTGTAGAGACGGCGGTAAGTCTCGATGAAGGCTTGCGGTTGTAGGCCCCTGTTTTTGAGCGAAGTTTCGGTGAAGGAGTAGAGTCGACGGCGGACGATAACATTTCAATACGAGGGGAAAATTGAAAATGGACATAAACATGCAATAAGCGCAGCGCATAATCAGGAGTCAAGGACGATATAGCAACAAATGAAAATAGGTCAGTCATATGAGATTGTACGGGGAACAAGTGTGAATAAGCCAAATGATGGTAAAAATCAGCACACATTGTGTGTGCTCGATACCACCGAGTACAAAGCAAAGGAAATATTTTTGACCATACGGAATTTGAATCATATCAGGCCGAAAAAAAGAAAAATGCTTCAAAAAACGTACCAGGTGTACCATTCTCCGTTCATTTCGTGAGCTGAAATTTACCAAATAACAAAGAAAACATTGATGTCAGCATATATAATCAATATCAAAAAGCTCACAGTCGTTGTTGGAAAAACAACAAATTTAACCTCAGCACTCAACCTAGAACTGTTGGTCTTTGAAAAAATTTTCTAAGTGGTACATACCGAATCGAATAACTACAAATATACCATCCTGATGTGCTTTCAGACATAAATTAGCCAGAACTGTCATAGCAGCATCGGATATCCCATCGAATTTATCCACCGGGTCAACAGACAAGGCATACATTGGTTTAATGGAAGTCTGGACGTCGTTTCCGTCTTGATCTTTTACTGTGGCAGTTTTAACGACATTAGAAATCAATTTTAAGTGTCTCATCATTTCTTGATCTTCGAATTTATTTCCTATTCGGAGGAACGAACCGAAAACCGAAGGAGTTCGTCCCAACAATGAAACATATCGGTCCGGTGAGTCGTTGGACCAATCGAGGATAGTGCCAAAGTAAGGACTGGGAGATTGTCCGAGATTGTCTGGACATGCTGTGGGTTTTGATGTTGGTTCCTGTCGCTTAATCAAGTGTCGGAATGTGTGGGAATCGAAGGTGAGGGGATTGGCGGATGATGGGTAGATGACTAAAGGCGGTTGGAGAGGGTTATTAACAACACAAAGGACCAGACATGAGAGGGAAAACCTAGGAAAAGTAAAGTGTCTTGTGCAACATACATGATGATGTAGCGACGAGGGCTAGAACCCAGGACGAGACGAGGGAGGGGAGCATATAATATTTTTTTCACACAAGAATATTGACGCCGAAATGGGGGCAGTAACGTAATAGAGACAGTTGTGTATGTGCTTAATGAGACGCAAGCATGCAGGGACACAAAAAAAGCAGCGCAGTCACACAAACGGGTCTGTTGTTGATGCAGGCAAGATGATGTCAGTGGAAATATATCCGGAGTTGTGTTGTTGATGCGGGCAATGATTGGCAACAAGAAGAATGAAAATTGAGCGATAATATAATTCGGCCAGTGGAGACAATCAGAGAGAGTTACCTCTTGCGGTAACACCGTATTCCTCCAATGGTGAATTCCTCCCGCGCCTCCTAGCAATATTCCAATATTCATTCCATCGATGCTATTTCCGCCCACAGCCCCCCTCTTCCGTCCCTGCGATTGTGTCCTCGCCGTGGTGCTTTCCTTGATGGGAAATCTCAAACGCCCTCTCCAGACACAATCAGCCCCGAACTCAGACTCCCCCTTCCCCCCAAAGGTCGAATCAGAGTCACGAATCGACATTAAACTTATTCCATTGGAAGGGGAATGACAAACTCAACAGGGGACACAAGTGGCAAGGGAGATAAAATAAAAAGACTATTACACATATCTTCCAATTAGAGTTCTCTTTTGTCTTTTGACCGCGTGAAAATGTCTCTGTGAGGATGGATAAGCCAATCGGCTTGAATGAATTACAAATGACTTGAAAAAAATTTTAAGGATTGCTTCATTATCACTTCACTATCACTTCGCAAGTTCTATGACTATGATAGAAAATTCCGATTTCTGGGAATCAAAGCACATCAGCCTAGCATCTGTAATCCGCTCCAAAAACCGCTTCATAACTGCATGCGGCAGTCAAACATCTCCACTCTTCACACTTCACTCTTTTAATTTATCAAGCATGGCCATGCCAAACATCACACATTATAGTGGGTTCGCACTAAGTCCTACTAAGTCCCCACAATAACAATATTACTTCCATCATTTATTTTCATCCATCAATACACCGGGCTACATAAGATCATTAAGCAAGGCGTTAATCCATCGCTTTGCCTCGTTTCTGCATCCTTTCTGCCAGTTTCAAAAGGTTTTAAAATAATGTTCGGCGCCAAGAACCCATCACTCTTCTTTTCAGTCGCCCGGTGAACGAACTTTCTTGTCTGACAGTCTCATGAAACTTTCTTATTTAGACTCTATTCAACCAATTTATGTAGCTTTAGAAAGTTTAAGCTTGTTGCTTCTTGAGTCGACAATGGTCATGAAAGCTTGAGTAAACTTGTTTCGTTCGCGCTTATTTTATCTTCTACAATGTCGAATAAAATTCTCTTTTGTTGCTTGACATGCAATAACATGAAATTCATTATTAGTGGTTTGATCCTAAAATTTAAATTACATATATTTAACATTGCATTGTGGCCATGCAGGTCCATTAGCTCAGTTGGTTAGAGCGTGGTGCTAATAACGCCAAGGTCAACAGTTCGACCCTGTTATGGACCATTTTTTCTTTCCTTCCTATATTGACAACTTTTTTTCCTTTGCTGCGTCCATACTATAACTGTGCTACATTAAGAACTGAAATAAACTTAAATAAAAGACCTTTTTCACTGTTACGGGCTGTGATAATTCCATTGAGACAACGGTGTACTCCATGTTTCTATGACACTTTTTTATATTAAGAAAATTAAAAATCAGAAATTGTGAATACCATTTGCGTTCATTCTAAACCTAACGTTTCTCTCCCACTTCACACGTTTTCATCTAAGAACCTAAATCAACCCAGTTCTCTCTTGTTCAGTTTTCTTCTTCCACACAAAATCCCATAACCCTTCTTTCGGTCTTTCCCATTTCTCTAAAGCTGATATCGTACTCTCAACGCTATCCTCAATTCGAATCAACTTTTGATGAACGGGACTGACAAATTCTTCTTTGACCGCGTTCTCGATCCAGAGCTTTAAATGCGAATAGTAATTGCGTATGTTGATCGCCAACACGGGTTTGTGATGAATATTGAGCTGAGACCAGGTGGTGACTTCTAAGAGTTCTTCCATGGTTCCAAAACCACCGGGGAGGGCAATAAAAGCGTCAGCCTTGTGTGTCGTTATAATTCGGTGAGGAGTAGGAATCATTGTTTGTGCAGGTATTACGGTTAGTTTCGAATTGAAGCAGTAAATGTAAGTTATAGATGGATGGTTAACCCTACCTTCTCATTCATCAATGCTTTTCTTGTGTGCATATCTGGAACAATCACAGTTTCGCCTATTAACACCCCAGAATAGGCAACCAAGGCTTCAGGTATTATTCCTATCACCTTTCCTCCCAGCTGTTACCATGTCCCAACATGTCATCAAATCAACCGACGCAGAAGTAGGGAGTGAGTTAGCGCTAGTACTTCACTGAATCAAAGATTACAAAAACAAACTCTCAAGAAAATTAAATGTGCTACAATCAAGGAAAGATATCAAAGACTGATATGACAATTACCTTATCAACCGTGCTTGCCAAAGCACCCATCACACCAACGGCACCACCACCGTAGACTCTGTAACCCCCAAACGAAATTTCATCAATATCAGGTTTCTTTACAACCTAGAATCCAAAAAGAAATCAACACAAACAGCGTAATCCCCCTATCAACGAAAGCTTTCGCCAGATCTGTAAGAATCGATTGCCGACGTTGCATAGTTCAGGGTTCAATTGTAGATAAGATAACCGCACAATAAAGGAGAACAAGCAGTCAGTCATTAGTAATCAGACATGATGGACTCAACAAATCGTATGGTGAAGAAAGAAAGAAGCTGAGTAAATGACAGTAAAAAGAAATTGAATTGAATATATATGGTCAGGGTGCTACTAGGGTTTTTCGAGATTACTTTTTCCTTCATACTTCCTATCCATGCTATGCCAATTCATAGCAGATAATATGAATTCAACTTCTGTGGTTGGGTATTCAAAAAAAAACCAGTTGCGAAGAGCCCAAGAGCAACCATAACCAAAAAACTGAAATTTCAGGTCTAAAAAGTTTTTCCGTCTTCATCAAATTACCTTTAGCTGCCTGGACATACTCCGGACTAGCACCCACTCTAGAACCACAAAATACACAAACAGATTTGATTCTTTGATCTTTCTCGGAGTGTGATTTAAATTTTCCATCAGTCGTAGTCGAGGCCGACGATTTGGAGGATTCGAGGGCGACTGTTGAGGAAGAGCCCGGTTCGTCGGTTATGGATAGTTCATTCTTAGCGATAGAATCTGATTGTGACATTGTTTATTGTAAAAGAGCTTATATGGTGAGGGAAAGATGTGATCGGAGTACGAGGTACGACGTTCTTTTAATTCGAGTCAGAGGTCGGGAGAAGACGGGGAATCAAGAGAAGTGGGTTTTCTGTTATTTCGGTAATTTATATCGTATCACTCTCAATCATTCATTTATCATCATTAAAGTATACAGTATAATATAAAATATAGCATATATAGAGTATATAATTGATACAATTCCATATAATTTAATATAGTCAGTCAATATTGCCTAAATTTACGGTTTACTTCATTTCGGTTGAGTCGCTCCGACCATCCGTTTCCTTTGCCTTATCAACCCCGGGTTCTTCAACAACGTATAACTCACCAACCATTTGTTAAAAGCTCTCCTATTTCTTAAATAATAACTTCTCTTTGACTGGTTTTCCGAATTTTCTATCTCAATCTCAAACTTTCGGTCCCCGCTTTTAACCTTTTCGCCAGAGGAAACTGCAAATCCATGAGAATCTTCCACCGACTCCTTCAATACCCCAATAAACGCAATCATGATTTCATTTCCGTAAATGTGCTCTCCGACTACTAATGATAAATAAGAAATATATCCTGCATCCCAACTTCGTAGGCCTTTGGCCAATATCGAATCGTCAATATTCAAACTGTACAAAGCGTTGCTGGTGACTGCCAACACCAATCTGAATAGGAATGAAGTAACGCCTTGCACTATATCCGTAAAGGTGATCAGATAATTGTATTGCCAGAATATCGATCTTAACCGCTTAGACGGTTTCAGCAAAAATTGAGATTGGAACTGATTAGGACCCGCCCGGGACACGAAAATGTACTGAGTGACGAACGATTGCGTGTAACGGATTGCAAGAGTGATTGCAAAAGGTACCAAGATAGCACCATTTTGGAGGGCTGACCAGATTTGACTACGTAAAAGCGGAACGTAGGACAGCACAACGATGAATATTGCGGTGACCAACATTTCTAACATAACACACAGTCCACCCAATAACCCGTATCCAACTCCGTATCCGATGAAACGAATGTGAGAGTCTAGATTCAATAAGCGGCGGATATTCGATGGAATGAAATCATAATTCCCGCGCCGAATTCGCTGAGAGTCGGCAGCGTACTCTCCAAAGATATTAAATGATAGCAGCGAACAAAAAATAAATCCTCCGACAGAGGCCCACAGAAAACATCCAAGGAGAGCTGAGTATAATGTTTCCGCCATTGAAATCACATCGGACTGTCGAGATCGAACCAGTGCAGAAATAGTACATGCAGTAGAGATCCCGTATCGGCCGAAGAAAAAACGGAGAATCAGCAATCCCAGTTGATAGAGAAAGGTGATTTTGAGTACGACCATGATGAGCAATTTAGAAGGGTAATGAATGCGCGGATTAATTCCGGATATTCGAAAGAACTGTTCTTTGAGATGTTCGAATGACCGAGGGAATCGGTTCACTGTATATGACTGAGAATACTCTGTGTTGGACAACAAAGATCTTACATACTCGTGACGGTTTAACCACTCCACCACCTCGTTTAGAGGTTTCGATTTGCCTCGCCTGGTGACAAACCACGCTCGTGTAAAATACAGAATCAAAATAACTAATGAAATCACTTCGGGAATTCGAGTCAACATTTCAATTGCCGCCAAAGTCGAAAAGCTAAGATCGAGTTGATAAATGAAGGCTACGATTCTGAATGCTAATATCGCAATACTGGAATACAACCCCAGGAAACTTCCCCATAGCGTGTTACTTTGGTCATAGCACAAAAACAACGGCCAATAAAGCATCGCTCCAATAAGAAAGATAACCACGAATATGAACATTCTAAACCACACTACTTGTTCGGGGGCCAAAAATGCTGATAACTCGGTGGCTGTGCCGTTAACAATATCGAGGGAGCTCGTGAATAACCAATTGGAACACGAAATAAAAAGAACAATTTGGAGGGGCCGATTTTGTGTTCTTTGAATAAGATTAATCGGAATAGGAAATCTGGCTTTCGGATGTCGAAGGAACAGAAGCAGAGGAATCGCAACAACATTAACAATGCAGACATAAGCTAAGTTCAACCTGATATTTCCTGCTGCCTTTACGATTTCGGTTTCTTCAGGGGGCACTTTGATCTTTGCCAAAAACGTATTGAAGCAGATTGACATATTGGCACTGGAATATACCGAGAGCGAGATTGACCTAGTGGTGGCGGGAATTCTGACAGGGTTGAAAATTTTCGATGTGGGTGGCTGGAGTACTATATCTGATGAATCTTCAGGATTGGAAATCTGCAAGACCCCCTGGTAGGAAGTAGAGTTGCTGAACGCAAGAATCCGTTGGTCCATGTCGAAAAAAGCTAGGTCTACGACAAATCCACTTCCAAGTAACAGAACAAGAGGAGTGAAGGCGATAGAGAGCTGCAAATCTGCTATTCCTTTGTCAATATCATCGATGTAGGGTTTCAAACTATCCGTCGGCAAAGTTTGCACCAGCGGGGATCCCGAAACAAGCACCTTGGCTATCGTTGTGATATTCAGGGACTGAGGAGTCGGTAGACAGCAACCAGAAAAAGAATAAATTACTGATGGAAGGTTCTGCCATGTTGCCGGTTCGAACGACCACTGGCCTTGAGGTATGATGCAGTTGGTGTTTCGGATTAGATTTTGGTCCTTCTGAAGTGAATTGATGCAAGCCAGGTGCTGCTGATCGGAAGTCACCAACTTAAAGCTCAGAAAAACCAAGAGCACCCATACGACCTGTAATGTGGGCATCATGAACCGGGTAGAACCTAAGACGGCTTAGAACGGTAAATATAGGATGTTGTCGGATTTTGGATGGCTTCCTTGTCCCTTTTTTTAGAGTTTGCCGCCTGAAGCATGGGCAAATACGAGGACAATGGACTATTGTGCACTGCCTTCGGGAAGCGGAACACTTTTGGTGGGAAGAAGATTCGGTTAATATGTATAGGGAGGATATTACTAAAAATCACAGTTTTTGTCAATTTTAGGACAACATACTGGAATCAGATTCTGGTATGATATCTTGTGTACGCTATTATATTATGGCGATAGCTACCAATTCCCAAAACGGATCAATTGCAGATTCAACTCCACATCTTCCCTGAATACTCTGACACTCACTGACAATGTATGTGATATGGTATATATCAGTCTATATAGTGTAGGATATGCAAGTAACGGCCAGAGTAACTGCAACGGCGAATACGATGACCCGGAGCTGTACATTCATGTGCCCTCTTCAGTGCATCCGACATCGTTCCGATTATTACGAATTCATGTGTGATGTCAAGCAGAACGATTTCGCCATGCTTCATTCGCTTTGCTGATCGGATTACCCTCTAACTAGGCAAGGAAGCCAAAGCACACGTGATAACGAATCAGTAACGAGTACGGACATACGCAACTTCGTTAAGACAATACGTTTTAACTATCACTACATACTGAATTTACATACCTCTTACATATGAAATAAAAATTAAAGCACGCAAATAACATAACTGTAGTCTGATACAATTTTTATGTACGAAAAAGAGAATAAATACCGCTTTCCAAAGTATAGCTGTTGTATTCCAATTGCTGTAACCTGTTTTTAGCATGCTACGTAGCAAAATTATGATTTCTTTGTACGAGGTCACCTTCATATTCCTTTATTTTTTCACAATTTGATAAAGGACAGGATACGTTTACTTATATTATAGTTCCTGCAATACAGCAGCGCTGGGATTTCGTAATTGGCAGACATTTTGGTAAATCGAGAAAGACGCGGAGTGAGACGCGACTCTCGATTCCAGTGACAATCCTCCTTCTATCCTTCTTGTAAATCTGCTCACTATCTGCTCTCATTATTACACAAAAAATCCTTCCGTCACTGTTACATACCGTGCTTCTATCATAAATAAGCCATGATGGGCGATTTGCGATTTAGAGTAGAAAATGTCATCGGTTCAGGGGGAGGTGGCATTGTGTACAGGGCAATGGATCTAGCTGACCCATCAGCGGTCAAATTAGTTGCCCTCAAAGAGCCAAAAACGGTGGATAACGAAATAGAGTTGATGTGGGAGAAGCACATTGGTGATCGGTTAAGAAGCATTGGAGATGGTACGTTCGGTCAATCTCTACTATTCGATTACATCCTAGCTCAATCTAATACTCGTCGACGCAGATAATTTGGTAGTCATCAAGGAAATCACCATCATGAATTCCAAGAGAATTGGGGTATCTATGTTGTGTGAAAAGACACTCTCGGCGTTGAAGGGCAAAATAGGGTTGCTGGAAGCGAGTGTCCGCTTTATCGAACTGGTAAGTAGTCCTGCATTACATCCAATGCGGATACTATACACAAAGCTAAATCTTCAACCTATTCAGATAAATGCTTTGCAAAAGATTCACTCCGCTGGTGTCGTACACTGTGATATTAAATGCGACAATGTACTTATTGACTATGCGGGGAAGCTCAAATTAAATGATTATGGCCATTCCACTTTTATATGGATCGATGATCATGGGAATCGATACGTTCGATGTGCGCAAGGGTTGGGGGATCATAAATACACAAAGGAGGATCAGTGGTTCCGCGGAACTATCGCCTATATGGCGGCAGCCGTCCATCACTGTTATCGTACGTTTGATCTCTTCATTATTATTTTGATTTATGTCGTCACATACTAACATCTGTCCTAAACAGCACCCAATCCGGTTTACGATTTGGAAAGTGCGGTCTATTCGTTTATCGATTTGATGGGATATGAATTGCCCTGGGATCGGCAATCTAGGGTTTTGAGCAGACTGCTCTCACTGTGCGATACGTCAGCAGCGAAAACGGTAAATGACGAAATTTCGCAACAAAAACAGAAATTCAACCCTATGTTTCTTCCTGGTAACTTTTTCGCATCATGATGGCCTCTCTCTCCCCCTCGATTCTGACTTGAAAACACCAGAATCTTTCCGCCTCATATTAAATCACGCACGGATGTCAACTTCAATTGATTACGACTACTGTCGTCGTTTGATGCTAAATCTTGTTGACCAGGAACAGGTATAAAGTGTAGTTGTATCTGCTGTTGTATCTTACTCGATAGTGACAGTGGTTCGTATGATAGCGCCGATTGATGAGACTTATCACTGTCCCCTGTGGAATTCGGCCTATCGTATCTTCTGCTCCTCCCCCAGGACTTCAATCAATCCCAAAATCAAATCACGGTAGAGAAGCAATGGCGCCATATCGATACGATGGAAACGACATCAATTGGGAGACGAGTAAAAAAGTACGTTTTGAGAATAGCACTTGATGGCAAGTCGCAATTGGCTGACACACTACCGTTGTGATTAGGAATCGAAATCGTTCAGGCATCAACCCGATGTTTTTCATGAAAATGTAAATGCTTCTATCCTTTGCACCTTCTTTTTCTCATCATTCTCACACTTTTTTCAATGCAGCAATATTGTACACCTGAAGTGCAACGTCGCAATGTTGCCGGTCCGCCTCCTCCATCCGTAGGCATGAGATCGAATGGAAGCTGTGAAAGCCTGGCGGTTGCAGACACTGGTGAATCTGCACAGACTGTGAAAGTACGTTCTGCGTCTTTGATTGCTTCATACTAGTAAATGTGGATATTAACCTGTGTCCCTGACTTCACAAGACAAATGAAATTGAACAGGTGGTAGCCATGAAGACTTTGAAGAATAGAGATTCTAAGTACAGCATCAGTACTGAAATAGTTGAGCAAAAGGCCGCTGCGCATAAACTGAAGAGTGAAGGTGCCCAATACAGTACCAATGACAGCAATATCTCCTCTGGACACAGTTTTGCCAACACTCAACCAACAACAATCAAGGTAAGAATTGACTGAATCTTTCTTTCGTTGTTTTTATCCGTGATTAATTGCCAAGTAATCTAGCTCGGCCAGCATGATGGCGAAAGTCCTGCCAAGATTGTTAAGGTAATTGCCTCGAGCCCAACCCAAATTAGCACGACGGTTATTGAAGATGGTGCCCAGGTAAGCACAGTGATTTTTCTTTAACAGTGCGGGAATGAGACTGACTGGTCATTTTGTAGGATAAGCACAACGTAATATTGCGAAACACTCCAGAACACACAGGCAGTAATGAAGCAGGCCCCCAAATATCTCTTGAAGCCCGCTTCGATGTGGAGACATCGGTAGCTATATGAATGGTATTCATAATCAATTGATAGAAACTGACCTTAGCTCTACCAGATATGCGAATTTTTTGATTTAATGGATACAAAAAAGGAAGAAACCCTGGTTGTTTCAAGCGTAGACCGCGCAATGTCTACTACTGCGAATCATAATGATGCTTTGAAAGCCTTGCGTCCAGGCTACAAGCAAGATGACTTTATCGCTTGCGAGTCTTCGAAAGCTCACTCCTGCGAACATCCAAATCTGGAACTTATGATAATCATGATTGTTGTTTGTGCGAATATGATTCTATTGCTAGCTGCTACAAGGTAGTCAATTCTTTACAACGGATTCTACAGTTAATTTCTAACACCGTCATCTAGCAATAAATCCAAGGAAACCAATAATCATACACGCGATAAACTGATTCTCACTCCCACGAGAGAAAGTCTTCATTCTGTTTCCTCCAGCGCGAAAACGGAGGATATGAAGAACGGAGACTTCACCAACGCGTTATCTTCAACGGCTCTTGCTGAGCACTCGAAATGTGCGACAGAAGTCAAATGGAAAACATTTGTACGAAACTTGAAATGGAAATTTTCTGCCATGTTCAAGGTTTGTTAATGTCGCTTTAAGAACTGCCTCGTTTACGATATTTAACATTTTTTGTGCTCTCTCGAATAAACAGAAGAAAACAAAGGAACACAAGAAGAATAAACCAAAGAGGTTAGTGGTACACCAATTGTTTGCGGTAAACAAAATAATTTTTTAACGGCGTCCATGTAGGGAGAGCTCCGTCGTAATCTCCTACAGATTTGAAAACAGCGAAGATGCTGCTTCGGGCAGTCAGATACCGCCATTTCACGAAGAAATTGTGTCAGGGAATTCCCGGTCAACGCGGAATATGTTATTAAGCTGGTTTAAGAAAGTTTAAGTAATCAGTATAAAGGTGGATAGCGCGAAAGCAGCATGATTTTTAAAGAATTATATAAGCGACGATGTTAGAGTTGGAAGGTCACTTTGATTTATTATGTATTGTTAGTTCATCCTCGCTGGATATCAGTAGTTTAGTTTGAGAATAGGTATATGTACTCGAGTTTGTAGAACTCTTGGAGTAGTTTTGTAGCATAATGAATGTCGCGAATCGCGAATGTATCCAGCGTAATCTGTATAAGGATTCAACTATAACTGTCATTTTTAGGGCAGATTCTTGTATGTTTGATGACTACTACTGAAGTTCATTCGAAGGGGTGTATGTAGCTTCAAGTCAAAGAATTACAGACAAATCAAAGTAGTCTGCTAAATCATTCGTATATATCGCCAAAATCTATATATTTGATTATCTACGACGATTGGTACAATGCTTTGACACTTCTACAATTTACTGCGAACAGAGTAGATTCATCACCACCTCCATGGCGGAAAACGCGCGGAATTCAGGAATGCATAATCCATAAACAATACATCGACTACTTAAAACATGAAAGACTGTGCCATCACTTCAATGCTACATAATACTGTATATTACTTTTGAATTCAATCTACTGCCCCGCCCACGCTGAACGCGATCAGTTGGACTACATGAGTGGAAGAAAGCAATCCAACAGATTAACTACTTGTCGCTTAAACTAACATTCTCACTGAATTGGTTCCTTTACAGATAAGATCGACGACAGTATTCATGATGTATTCGGAATGGCGTGCCCAAGAATAATTTAATTCCGGCGCATATCGCAAGATAAATAAGTTAGTCTGACCAAGTATTTTTTTACCACACCGAATTAATATGGTTAAAGAGCGAGTAAAATGTTTTGTAACAGTAGGCCATTGTAGCGGTGTTACCGATTTCGGAATAAAGTAAGACATACTTCTGAGGATTGTGCTGATCCGCATCGACAATCCAGATCTAGGGGAAATCGCAAAATTGCCGCTGCGTTTGAGAACCTTGTGAAACACCATTTCGAAGGAAGTAGATATTTGATGCAGTTTCTCTGATGTAAATAGACTTACAGCAAGAAATGCTGTAGTACTGCGGACAACTGCTTTCTGAAAGGCAGACAATCGATTGATCATCAATTGCCAATAACTTGAATAGCTATTCTTCGAATTCCCTATAGCTGGTTTCTGTTGTGACATCGAAGGAGAAGCTATTACTGCACTCACACTTTTCAGTATTTGAGCTGAAGAAACATCGTCTACGATGAGATAAGATGCTTCGAAATGTAGCGGTTCCGTGCGTGAATTGTTCGCAGACGTGTCGGTTGTGCGGTATTCCATCACTTTACCTAAGATAATAAACTTCGGATTCATTGGGGTTGGGCTACACCTTGAACATATGAATACTCGTTTTTGCGCTGGGGTCAATATAAGCCAAAACATCTTCAATTTTCTGGCAATCCACCCAACAGGACCATTTCTTTTTGGAATCAGTAAAGACTCTGTCAATTTTCCGCAGGATAGATCCGGAATATAATTAGAAACAGAATGATTCCGGATACGTATATATCGTTCAAACCATTGAGAATATTTTGATGACAAGGTCTCCAATGATGCGATTCTATCAAGAGGTTTCGTAAAGAGTGGAAACGTTGCATCCAGAATTCTTGAAACTGGTGTTGTCATAGTGAAGCTTCGTACAGTGCCCGGATCTGACATCATTTTTCGATAACTTTGATTAACTGAGGGTCTATATCTGTAGGCAGTGGCATTATTGGTTGCAGATTTGCAAACAGGGTGCCTGCCGATACGATGCGATACATTAGTGATTCGAAGAGGTCGTGATTTCAAAGTCAATTGAGCGAGTTGCTTCAAGTGATTCGAAATCATGTTGACAAATAGAAGCTGACGTGGTTATTCAATCGCTGTGAAGGTCACTTGAATGATAAGGCGAAACTGATTGAGAAGTTTCTTAAGATGATATTGAGAGTTTAGTGGAGCATTCATCTGCAGAACGAAGATCTCGATTTAGTCAACGTGATGTCAGAACCTGGCCCGAAAGAACCGGGAATTAAAATATATTTTTTGCAACATATATCAATTTTGATTCTGTTGGGTTATAATGAGAAGTTGTTGGATTATGTTTAGAGAATACACATGGTTGAATTTAACAGGTTTGTCACTCTCTAGCTAGTTGTGGAACATTAGGACAGATCGAAGTTTAAGCCCTAACTTCCTCAGCTCCGCCATTTCTTCTACATAATCTTATAAACCATAGGAAGGAAAATAAATGAATTTTTGCAAACATTAAATATAGATATGTTATTTGTTGGTTAATAATATACCAATGAACGGGACAGAATCAAATAATATAGTCTTTACTATAGGCTTCCTACCGCAGCTCTAGGTGCCAGACGTATCGTAATATACAGATTTGATGACGTTTGATATATATAGTCATATTATGGCCGTCGGAATCGTCGGTATATCAAACATCAAAATGAAACCGGGCTACTTGGCCTCGTAGAAGCGGCGAGTGTTGACGAAGATACACCAATTTTCGTGTTCTCTACTTTCATTTTACGGACATAAAGGTCTCCTTAAGCAAGCAATAGATCGAAGAGACTAGAATCAAACGGTCTAATTTAGGCTGTGATACATGTCAAGTGGCGGATGGGAACTATCGAGTGAGCGAAACCTTCGGTCAAGCGGGTAGGTCGTCGATTTCAGGTACCATGCCAGGTGGTTTTCATTACTCTATCACGTCTAGGCTAACAAGAGAAAATATTTCGATGACAGTAACTGTTATGTTCCTCTTACACAAACATTGACGAATAACCGTGCCAATACCGGTATTTCCATTTTGAAGGGCACAAAATGCGATTAAGAGACTGTCGCGAAAATGAATTTTGAAGCTGAAAATAACTTGGATCGAGGACATTGGTTTCCTCGCAGCGTAAATCTAATGCGTTCTTGTATCCACCATGCAGAATCCCTTTTTTATTTTTTTTGTAAGCCATCCTCCGTAACCATCAGAAATTTTTCAGAATTTTCATTGCAAGCTTTACTGCATGCCAATATATGAATTCTTACTTTCATTTTAACCAGATTCTGCATGCTCTTGTGACCACATTGTGATGTTAAGGCTCCTCCTACCTTGTGTAAGATTCCCCATTTCAGTTCATGCTCTGTGTTGGCCTAAATATCATAAACACAGTAAAAAAATCAAATCATGTGTCGCCACAAAACTTGAATAGACTGACTCCATTTTCTCACATTTTTATTTTCACAATACATCAATGATGGTTTTTTAGGTGTTGTGTTTCCTTTAAACGTACAAGCCTAATAGAAACCATCGTTGATAGAGCAAAACGTAATATGTAATGAGTCCAAGAAATACGCTGTTTAGGTCCATAAATTGAGCATAAGATACATTGCACTTGTTACTTTGCTCATAATTGATGTGCTACTGGTCTGCAAGATATGTTGGATTCTTTTGCGCATTATCGTGGACAACAGAATCACGCGTCTTTGAGAAGAGAAAATCTCGGAACAATTGCGAGACTTTCAAAGCGACTCGTTCATCCCCACCGACAGAACTCATTCCCTCCGATTTATTCCCTGCCTCCATAGCAACAAAACTAGTTCTTACTCTTATCGTCCCTCGTAGCAATTCTTATCTCAACGAAGAAATCTTCAAAGATATTTGAATAGTTTTCAGCTCGACCTCAGCGCTACAAAAGTCTCTCGATACATCGTCAAGATTTCGGAGACTGAAATTTCTCGAATCCACTCAAACCTAACACACTACCATCCACCTACCTCATACCTGAATTCTTAACACCTTTCTTGAGATTTCAACCATTTCTGAATCATTCTTATCTCTCAATCAGAATCGTAGATACCAAAATCTTTAAGGTAAGATACGTTGATACTAATGCTATTTCATCATTTATGATATTTTGCTAACATAAGGTTATACAACCCATTCATGTATTCCTTTTTCGTTCGACCACCCCAACGATTGCCTTGCATCTCACAATACCAGCTTCATCAACCAGAAAGAGACAAAATGTTGTATCAACAAACTTCAACCGCCCTCATACAAAACAAGTACGAAGTGCTTTCCGAACTTGGACGAGGAGCGTTCGGAAAGGTAGTCAAGTGTCGCGACATCGCGACAGGATGATTATGTTGCTCTTAAAATTCCCTTAAAAAGGGGAGTCAATTCGCACGCAAAGAAGGTGCGGTATTGAAAGCAGTACGATATATAAGTAAGTTGATTCTCCATGTCTTGGTATAAGAAAACACTGATGTTAACTGAACGACTGGTTTACATCATGTAGAGGGAGTCGTTCCCTTTGTGGAAATAGTAAAGGATCACACGAACGCGCCAGTAATACTGGCATTCAAATTGTGTGGGAGTTCTTTAGAGAACTATGAGCAACGATTGAATGTCGCTCGAGTAGCACATATTGGGAAACAGTTGGTAAGTAAATTATGTCACACATTCGAAAATGTGGAAGATTTCACGGGTATTGATGGTTTGGTTTATTCAACATGATCAGGTCAAGACGCTGGAGGCAATGCACTCAAAAGATACGTTCACCGGGATATAAAACCGGACAATATCCTGGAGATGGCTCCAGGAAGCCCTGAGGTTTGCCTGGCAGACTTTAATCTTGCAACAAACCTTAAGCGGTGCCGCGAGAATGAGTTCGCTGGCACCTATTTTTTTATGTCGGAACGGATTCATCGTGGGTGTGGTATGTTTATCCTAAATGTCTATGCCTCTTCGCAGACTTTGCTGATGATTGTATTAACTGAATTCAACTCTCTCCATAGCGGCAACTCCAGGGGACGATCTCGAGTCCCTTGTTTACTCTTTGTTGTATCTCCTCACTGGAAAGTTGTGGTTTGGGAAGAAAATTTTTGAGTATGACCGTATGATGAGCGCCGAAGGAATCACCCGCTCGGAGTGGTATGATTGTCACACTAAGATGGCAGACGTAAAGGGATTTGGCAACATATTTCATCTGCAAAGATGTTCCTCGTACGTTCATTTCTGTCTTCCTCATCACATCGAATCAATATCCATCAATATCCATCCATACGTGGTGCTAATCGTTTTCCTGCCCGACAGATCAATTTGCACATATGTTGGTCGCCATCAAAATGAACCATGTCAACCTCCATCAATTCTTGTGCAACCAACTTGACTTGATGATTGAGAAGGCCATGGTACGTTTGTCGTTTAGTTTTCCTCTTAAACGGTGATCGTTGCGGCGTACTAGTGGGAAAATGTACTAACTGGTGATTGAAACCATTAGACTGACAGCAGTACTGCCGGTGACAATCCAGATTGTTTTTCCGACATGATGAAGGTATTTCCTTTCTTCAATTTTTAAATTCCTTGTCCCCATCTGCGTCTACTCACCAGTGTGTGTTTGCCAATTCATCTAGGATACCTATCAAACACTTCCCCGAGGACACGAGGAAATGGGATTTGACATTCAGGTAATTGTTCTTTTGATGCAAATTTTATTGCTGTCTCTGGTGGATCAAGTATAGACGCCGGTTGACCTGGAACCTACGGCTAACAAACACATATTTCCGTGGACTAGGATGTTAATGTCAACGGACAGTCCGCAAGGGTTTTCCCACCTATTCTTAGTCGCCTTAACAAATCAGGGGATGAAGGTGATAAGACAGTTGACGAGAATGCATTGCAAGTCGATTTAACTTTCTTGGATGAGGACGATGACAAAGTAAGCGTGACTGTTATCAATACAGCAGCGTGACATTCTATTTGGCTGATCTATAACTTTCTGTTTCCCGTCATCACAGGTCCCGAATGTCTGTGCTCCAAACGAAGGAAATAAACTATTGCCGTATCCCCCTGGCCTTTTCCCGCAAGTGCTCAATTTGGATGCCCCTGGCATTGTTACAGGAGCGGTAAGTATGAGCTCACCTTCGAGTATGGATGACGAAAATTAAACTCGTGATTTTAGGACACATCATTGCAACAGCAGCCCCCGTTTTTGCGCAGAGGTTGGGACGCAGGTTATGCCAAGGTTTGATATATTTTAGATGACAACCAACAAGATTGACCAAGCTGATGACTTTCTTCGCTCATTTTACCAGGATTTCAATTTGTTCGGACATACACCACAGTTGGTCGCCCCCGTTCAACCAAAGATTTGGCATGATGTGGATCTTGGGGGTGCGAAGAATGATCCGATGACTTTAGGAGTCGACCTCGGATTCTTAGACACAGATGACCCGGTAAGCGTAACGGTTATAGTCACCGCGACGTGTTGATGTTTTCTGATCCATCTGCGTTCATTTCTTAGGTGATTTCACGCCATCCAGAATGTCAAGGAACACTGCCATCATATTTGAATGGTCTTCACATGCAGTATGGTGGAGTGGGGGCCCCTGCTAGGGAGAATGTGAGTATGAAACTACAGTCAATCACCGTTCCCTTAATTTGGGCGAATGCAGCAATTAATCACATCGTCTTCTTTGATACAACACAGACCAACCAGGGCAGGCAATTCAATTTTTTCAACTATATCACACCGAATCCAGTCAGCACTGGAATGAATGATCCACTTCAGGTACCGAGATGCGGTCCTATCGCACCACCGAAGGCACTATATCAGCCCAATCATATTGAACAAAGCGACCTTCAGCGGACTCGACCTGGTAATCCTTTGGGACGTAGTTCCTCGTCACTTGATCCACCACAGGATGCTCCCCCGGTTCGAAATAACGCCTTGCCCATCGCAAATCTTTTAAACGCAAGCTCCGATTCATACACTGGCAGTTCATCGTCTGGACATCATTCAAGAGTTACTTCGATAGCAGCAGAAGTAAAGAATGAGGTAAGACGCCTGTTATGAATTCAAATCGTAGCTATCAATTTATGCGTGCTCAAACCTCGACGGCGACCCCACTAGTGAAACCTCCATCAATTCTTGTGCAACCAACTTGACTTGATGATTGAGAAGGCCATGGTACGTTTGTCGTTTAGTTTTCCTCTTAAACGGTGATCGTTGCGGCGTACTAGTGGGAAAATGTACTAACTGGTGATTGAAACCATTAGACTGACAGCAGTACTGCCGGTGACAATCCAGATTGTTTTTCCGACATGATGAAGGTATTTCCTTTCTTCAATTTTTAAATTCCTTGTCCCCATCTGCGTCTACTCACCAGTGTGTGTTTGCCAATTCATCTAGGATACCTATCAAACACTTCCCCGAGGACACGAGGAAATGGGATTTGACATTCAGGTAATTGTTCTTTTGATGCAAATTTTATTGCTGTCTCTGGTGGATCAAGTATAGACGCCGGTTGACCTGGAACCTACGGCTAACAAACACATATTTCCGTGGACTAGGATGTTAATGTCAACGGACAGTCCGCAAGGGTTTTCCCACCTATTCTTAGTCGCCTTAACAAATCAGGGGATGAAGGTGATAAGACAGTTGACGAGAATGCATTGCAAGTCGATTTAACTTTCTTGGATGAGGACGATGACAAAGTAAGCGTGACTGTTATCAATACAGCAGCGTGACATTCTATTTGGCTGATCTATAACTTTCTGTTTCCCGTCATCACAGGTCCCGAATGTCTGTGCTCCAAACGAAGGAAATAAACTATTGCCGTATCCCCCTGGCCTTTTCCCGCAAGTGCTCAATTTGGATGCCCCTGGCATTGTTACAGGAGCGGTAAGTATGAGCTCACCTTCGAGTATGGATGACGAAAATTAAACTCGTGATTTTAGGACACATCATTGCAACAGCAGCCCCCGTTTTTGCGCAGAGGTTGGGACGCAGGTTATGCCAAGGTTTGATATATTTTAGATGACAACCAACAAGATTGACCAAGCTGATGACTTTCTTCGCTCATTTTACCAGGATTTCAATTTGTTCGGACATACACCACAGTTGGTCGCCCCCGTTCAACCAAAGATTTGGCATGATGTGGATCTTGGGGGTGCGAAGAATGATCCGATGACTTTAGGAGTCGACCTCGGATTCTTAGACACAGATGACCCGGTAAGCGTAACGGTTATAGTCACCGCGACGTGTTGATGTTTTCTGATCCATCTGCGTTCATTTCTTAGGTGATTTCACGCCATCCAGAATGTCAAGGAACACTGCCATCATATTTGAATGGTCTTCACATGCAGTATGGTGGAGTGGGGGCCCCTGCTAGGGAGAATGTGAGTATGAAACTACAGTCAATCACCGTTCCCTTAATTTGGGCGAATGCAGCAATTAATCACATCGTCTTCTTTGATACAACACAGACCAACCAGGGCAGGCAATTCAATTTTTTCAACTATATCACACCGAATCCAGTCAGCACTGGAATGAATGATCCACTTCAGGTACCGAGATGCGGTCCTATCGCACCACCGAAGGCACTATATCAGCCCAATCATATTGAACAAAGCGACCTTCAGCGGACTCGACCTGGTAATCCTTTGGGACGTAGTTCCTCGTCACTTGATCCACCACAGGATGCTCCCCCGGTTCGAAATAACGCCTTGCCCATCGCAAATCTTTTAAACGCAAGCTCCGATTCATACACTGGCAGTTCATCGTCTGGACATCATTCAAGAGTTACTTCGATAGCAGCAGAAGTAAAGAATGAGGTAAGACGCCTGTTATGAATTCAAATCGTAGCTATCAATTTATGCGTGCTCAAACCTCGACGGCGACCCCACTAGTGA
>JAHLJZ010000155.1:0-22424 GCA_025602915.1 Paraphysoderma sedebokerense
TCCGACTCATCCTCGAAACCTCTACTTCATTAATCGACTTCACATATTCCACACCTGACGGATCCGCTCAGACCAGGGTACCTGATCAGCGGGTAGAATAGAGTTTAAAATTTTCGTGTTGTGATGGACGTGATATCTCTATACCTTTCGGTTATGGCTTCTCCTTGTCATATAAATATATATATTTTCCCGTTGTATTCCTTATCTAGTCTTACATAGTACCTTGTATATGAACCGATTTGTATACGCCCCTTTCTTGTATTAACTATTCTGATAAGTTGTTTCAATGATCCCTAGGGTGGTTGAGACACATCGATGTACCTTTTTCAAGGACAATAAAATTGGTTTAATTCCCCTAACCTAACCTTTAATATGCCTAACCTAACCTAACCTCCCAGCCCTCGTCCCTCGGGCTCTGCTACCTAACCAGAATAACCAATTTCTTTGTAAGTGAGATAGATGTTGTCTATATACTGTCTTTTATGATAGTTATACAGTTTTGGAACTTCCTTGAAACGCGCAGTTACCGTGTGAACTAGCACGTGTCGCGGAAAATGTTTGCCCTTTCTAGGTTCTATTGAAAAATGGTCAATGTAAGTGGCTTCAAGTACTTGTTCTTCAAAGCACTATGGTGATCAAAGGAACCACACCAGAACCAAATGAATTGAACTATGTTCTCGGACAAAACGCTAAAGAAAACTCTGAGATTCTTAACAAAGCCTCCATAAACGACATATGGTTCCATCTTGACGGCGATCTACCAAGCCCTCACCTCATCTTACAGTGGCCACACACTAAACTTGGTAAATTACCGAGACAAATCATTTACTTTTGCGCTGACATTGTCAAACAACACAGCAAATTCAAACACTTGAACAAAGTCACCGTCATGTACGGACCACGCCGCCACGTCCAGACCACCACAACCCCCGGACAAGTTCTCGTTCGCGGAAAGATGCACACTATTGTCGTGTAATCCCTCAATTCAACGTTCTCTTTCCGGTTCGGGTAACCGTTGTATCCTCATACTCTATTCTACACATTCAAGTTGGATCACCTTTACTTGTCACTTTTTGGTAGTTGTCTCAAACGCACTCTCAACTTTTTTTCACTCAAGTAAACATGGGCTACGATTACTACATCCTACACGAACTACTTGTTACTGTGCCTGAAGAATATTTCCCCAAAGAACTGCGTCGCTTTCGTACTTTTTGGGAGATACCAGAAGACGATTTCACCCTCAGACTCGAATACTTCCGCACAGGATACTATTGCTTGATAGACGAAAACACCTACAACACAGAAAAAGTAGTGTACAAGCAATATCCGATTGAGATCGACGGACTGGAAGGAGCCAGCGCCAACACAAACTGGATCAACTCTTCTGACGACGAAATAGCAACATACAGGTTCGTGGTACAGCAACACAACATTGACTTGGATCATGTTACACGTATCAAAAATGTCAGTCGGACTGAAGACCGCTGATCAATCCTAAGTCGTCGCGATAAAGGTAACAACCGTATCGTGACGTCTCTGTTTTGTAATTCACTAGGTAGTTACTGTTACACAGAATTGACTTCAATGTTCATTCTGCGCAGTTTGAGGGACACCCCCTGCTTTCAATTGATCCATATCCACTCGCAATGGAATCACCACCGCACCGTTAAAGTTTGACGCATGCGCCCACGCCTGGTCAACCGATGTGAATAAACCCGAACATGTCTGACACGGCGCATCATCCGTCGCAAATGCCCTCCGCGCTACAATGTAAAACACCACTTCGTCATCCATTGGACTAATCATCAATTGCGAAGTCTGCGCCTGATTCTGCCAAAACTGCGCCTCACATTTACACTTATACAAAGCACCTATAATGTCGTCAATGGTAATCCCAGGGCCACCATGCCCACCTGGCATTGAGGCACTACCATTACCGAAACTGTTGTTGTCGCACCAACCTTGAATATTCATCGTTGCTTACTTTACATTGTTTCAAAACACTTAAATGACTGAAAAGAAGGCACGATCTCTTATTGACAAAAGTCAGCTACACTTGTCGGAGTCGCAGTTCTAGGATTTCTGCGGCTACGAATGGCCACAAATGTTCTACGATAAAATTCTCACTGATCTTACACTCAGTTTCCTGAGAATGGGACAGTGTAAATCGCTTAAGAACTTGGGGAGATGATATATTCCCCGATACGTGAACATCGTTCACTCTGAACTTTTGTTGGACGTTTAGTTTTGGTAAATATCGGATGAAGTTCACCCTTCGTCAAATTGTACATCACTTGTTTGTATTGATTGTTCAGAGCTAAGATGTCTCGATCCCACCACATGCCACAAGTCTCGTTTTTGCAACGCAGCACATGATGTATATGATCAATTTTCTGGACGACTTCTCCACTTTTCTTCTTTCGTTTCACATTTCTAGTCAATGGATACTCAAGGGAGTGTTCACACAATGGACATCTACTACTAGTCCCAGGTTCGTCTACTGTGTAGATTTTCAATCTTCGTGCCAGTAAACGCTTCAAACCGATTCCAGGTGAAGGAGAACTATTCCTTAGATTTGGATTACGACCCCAATTTCCCCAAAACAGAATAGGTGGTGTTGTCTTAGTTGGATTGAATGTTTTTTGGATGGTGTGAACCAGGCGATCGACTGTACTTGCTTTCCTATGTGAGAACGTAACCTACGCCTTCTATGACCAGTTTTTGAGTAAAACTCTTGTAGAATTCCTTTTACGATCGCATTTATAAAGAGTTGAAGCTTACCCCCCATAGATTAGCGAATTACACATACAATTCTGAGGCGTATCAAAAAGGATGGAAAGACGGAGAACAAGTCGACCTAAAACGTCGCAAATTGAGCCAATGTACTCATCTCGAGTGCACTGAATAGGGCTCCGAATGAATCACTCAGGGTAATCTTTGCAAAAGGGAGCAATGTGGGTACGACTATGAGGCAACAACAGTTACAAAAAATATTATGCAATGGTCATCTCGAAGGAGATGAATGGAACTTTGTTGATCAATGAATGGAACTTTGTTATGCATTTTCAGTTATCCTGGCCGTTGTTAGTACAAAAGAAATTTCGAAAAAGAAAGAGGCGTTAATTATTCCGTTTACGAAACCTTCATGGCTCTCAATAATTCCCAAATTACTCCTATCAGACTGTGGCGAATTAGGGGAGCCATCCAAACATCCTCCTTAAACCTATTGTATCCCTTTCATGACTCACATGGAAACCAGTGGTCACTTCAGCGTCAGTTGATGTTGCTTCAACAATTTCTCTGTTGTTCTCTCTGTTTCCCGTTGATAACAATATCATTCGGCACTCTCGGGCTCGAGCTATTGTTGACCTAATAATCCTGTGTTCAGTTTGCTAGGTGGCAAGCTGTCACCTTTCCAGCTCCGGCACACGAAAAATTTATTCTATACCCCTTGTATCTATGTCGCCATTCAGTCGAGTGTTGTTTTTCTTCGCAGCTATCAGTGGCAGTGCAATGGAGCAAACTATCATGCATCAAGTCGCGTTGGTGGGCCTAACTCCCGCGTCGTTGTTATTCAACAGGGGTTGCGGCTCCGCTCTTGCTTCAGTCGGACTGCGACATCGAAGTATTGGGGGATAGGCTACATGTATAAGGACAGATTCGAAAATCAATTTCAGCTAAAATTCACATGCAGCCAACTTCGCCAATAACACGAAGAGGCCAGTGACTTACAATTATCTGGGGACGTGACGGTGGTTGCTATCGACTATCGAGTATCTTGGATAAAACGCCCGGCTAACGGTAACGGAAACTGTAGAAAATCAGAGATATTACAAAGATGGTCGACGCCCCGTGATACTTCAAAAACTTTTATTTCTCGATTCTATTTTTATCTGAATACAAGAATTTTGTGGGCGTAACATGTTATCCATTCGTAGTCCTGGAAAAATTGAAAGTGGCAAGATTAGTTCAAGATATCTACAGCGAAAATTGTTATTATAAAAAGACGTACTGGTACTCCCTCACAACGACAGGCACCGCGGTACATGGAATCAACCCAACTTCAGCGATAACCACATCCACAAAATCACTCGGTGTAACATCATACATTAAATTCAATAACTTCAAATTCGGGACATCTTTCCATCCTTTCAATACATCACGTATACCAGATCCGGAAATACCTTGAAGAGAAGTGTCGGAACCAGTGATATTGGTAGTTGATGAGGTAAGGTTGGATGCCGATGCGTTGATGGGTCGATTAGCGGGGGTTAGTGGGACGAATGATCGAGGAAGTAAAGAGGTTGAGAAAACGGATGCAGGGGACGAAGAAGATGTAGATTCACTGACGAGTTCTTCCGGGTCCGCCAGTTCGTTGCTCACAAAGGAATCCAGTTGTACTTTGTCGGTGAATTTGTAAGTTTCACAGAGAATTATTGTGGGGATGGAATGGTTATGCGACATGAGCAAGACTTGTGATGTACCGACTCGAGACAAAATAGAGCCGTTTGAGAGAAGACCTTGAGCTCCAACAATAGATTTCGTCGCCTGTAATGAAAAAATTGTTCGAATCAATCTGTACCATAAATTCCATAAACCAGATAACAAAAGGGCGATACCTCTTGAATGGCCCAGCCAACTGCGTTGATCATGACATATGTACACCGTATTCCCGCGCTGGAGAGCACCTTTAATAGTTCTTTCCCTTCGTACTTGGGGCGAGAATCAACTACAATGACCCGGAAATCGATACCCTTGCCGTGAGCTTCGAGCAGAAGTTTCTGGACTATCGAAGACCTTTTAATGTAAGAACAGAATAGTTGATTGGTGAAGTTAAAATCATTGGGTTCTACTTAATTCACGACCAAGGCAAAACTTACCGAGCGTATGTCAAGATTACATCCCCGTCATGAATTTTCTGCATGCTATTCGAAATAATAGCTTCGTCAGCTAGGGTGATCCTTTCGCGTATGTACTGATCGATACGATTAATCAAATGTTGCTTAGCCTAGACAAAGGTCATGAACAGGTGTCAGATCGAAAAACTTTATAAAGTAAGAAAAGCTGAAAATTGCGTACATCACGGTCCGGGATGTCGATACCAAGGGCGGTGATTTCTTTCTTTAAGTAGCGAATTGAATTTCCCATTCCGATGGAGAGAGATCTCGTTTCCGATAAGTACGAAACGTGCATGCCAACGTATTGAATTAAGTGACGAGTAAGCGAAGTACCGGCTGGAGTATTGTAGTCATGAATCAGCTACAGTGAAATGGATTGGAATCAGAACGTTGAAGTTACACTCTCTGAAATATAAACGATTCTAGTCAGAGTTGAAAGAGATAGAATTGTACCTTTTTAAAAGCTCCCAACATTGCAATGACACGGGCATTTCCACCAACAATTCTTCCTTCTGCAAACATCAAACCGACTCGAACGACATCAGGATGCAGTTTCTGTCGGGTTTCTGGATCCATATTCATCGTCAAACTCCCCTCCCTGACCCATTGCGGTAGGTGACTGAATAAACTGACAGTTTTGGAAGGAGGTAACGGTGATCGATGAAGCGTCTGTTGCTTTTGGGTTTTGGCGCGGGCTTTTGGATCATCAAAGCGAAGATGGGCAGGAGTAGTATTTGGAGCATGAGTCTTTTTTGTGCTTTCGGAAAAGGAAGTCGTACTGGCGGCCTTCTTAGACGCTCCAGCTGGGTTGAAAACATGGCATAAGAAGATAAAAAGTCAACATAACCATAATTGTCAAATAATAACAATATAAAACGCTATATCTGCAGTCTCTAACTCGGAAGGAATCAACAAAGGAATACAAACAATTTTGCAGTTTAGCGGCTCGCTGGGCTTCCTGGAGGGCCCTCCTTTCGGCTTTGGTCATTTCCTTCTGTGATTTCTTTACACTCGATTCGGAAGAGTTGGCTTTACTCTGGTTTAGATTGTTTTCAGTATTAGTATTGGGGAGAGATGTGGACGATGGTGATTTTTGAGCAAGTTTTTTCTGAGCCCGTCGTTCTTTTCTTAAATCTTTTTTGTCCTTTGCGGACGAGTCTGATATCAGAAAAGTGGAAGCATCGTTAGAGCTACATGCCCAGATTATAAAAATATTTTAATACAGTATCCATTACCTTGGGCATCCATCGTTTTTATCGTTGAGGATATGATTTCAGTTGTCCTTGACGGATCACAAAATTTGATTTTGCCTGGCCAGAAAGTGGAACTCAAAACACGTGATTTACAATCTAAGAAACACTTTGATTGAACTCGATTGACACATTATCAGAGAGTATTTTACATATGCGATATATCTAATAGATCCACCGGGAAATACTCCTTCATTAGCGCTGTTTGTAATGATTTCTCGCTCTCGCTTTTTGCGAAATAGAGACTTTCCGGGACTTAGTAGGTCCGACCGAAATAAAGGCATGCCCGAATTACCCTTTCAATCTGGACTTGATCAGGGGCGTCAATTGACCTCGGAAACATTTTGGAAACATTTATGACACTTTGTAAATATCGATTTTGCTACTCCGTTTACAAGATTTGTGACTTATCCATATAGATATATCGAGATGGCTCTTGAGTCATTCTCACTAGGTCACTATTACCATAAGCTAAACTTGCTTCCCGCAAATCTTTATATCTACCAGTCACTGTCGACGGCGGTGCGGCGTTGCAATACAGAATTCAAAAACATTCGGTATTTAAATGGGAAGAACGTTCCACCGTTCAAATATTTCGCTTCTTCGGAAGACCGAATGCATCCTACATTCACCCCCTGATTCCCATTTCACTGCTCTCCCTATATCTGTCATTTTTATCATTATATCCCTTATCAGTTATCACTCTGCCCTATGCCTCCTAAAATAAAAAGTGCTACGAAGGACAGAAACACAAATTCATCAGTATCTTGTATCTTCGACCTTGGATGTTGGCATTCAAACATTCATCATGAGTCTCCGTGGATTGTTAACAATTTTTATTGTCCTCCTAACGCACGATGTACGTGCCATCTATTCCTCATATGCAATTGATATAAAATACGCAGAGCACTGATTTAGGTCTCAGTTTTCCCGGTCAGCATCTATGGAAACCTCAAACGCGGGCGAACTTCATTTAAAATCAAACCCTGGAGGAAAGACCGTCGTTGATGGCAATTTTATGGTGGCAGGTAATCCATCGTTATCTATAGCCGTGATTAGTGAAGTAGACCTAATATGTATAAATTCTGCAGGGTCTGCCAGTATTGCCGGGGGCAATTTAAATGTAGACGGTAACATCTTTATAAACTCGCAGGCCTAAATGCAAACGTAACTGACTTTTTACATTAACACAAGGCTCTTTAAACATCTTGAAAATTCCCTACATTCTTCTTTCAAACAGTTATAGCACTACGGGTACTATTGTCGGTTGGTCGGTTACTCATGTACGCGGCAACATTGAAGGGACCTATTCTTCCATCAAAATCAATGAAGACGGGTTATACCTTGTCGGCTTCTCTGTACCTATAAACGCCGCAAATTGTGGATGGGGTAACTGCATCCATGGTTACATTGGATACTCTGGTGGTCGCCTGATGAGTTGGACTGAAACGGGAAACGCGCCCATGCTAAAGGTACTGTAGTTCGTCCCTTGGCGGCAGGTGAAGCAATTACCATGAACATTCTCTACGGTACTGCGACAATTGATAGCAATCCGTTCGTCCTCTGGGCGGTCAAGATCGCTTAGTTGGAAACTTGGACCTGTATATCTCATCCCTTATTGTAATACTCTATGTTACTATAAAATTGTTTGTTAACGGTAATAGAGGAGATGCTTTTTCAATTATAATTCACGGTCTGAATAGCACAGATATAAGCCCTGAATTTTTAGGTTCTAGAATGCTCTTCTTTCGCGAATTTATTCATAACACAGGATACGTGACTAAATTGCCTATCAAACATAATGTCCGATACAAGAACATTATTTAACATTCTGCGCGCCAATTTTACTCATTCAAATTTACCAAATTCATCAAGTGAAGAATATTTTCAATCAAAGAATCGGCTGTCATTCTTTTTCCTGCTTCATTGTTCAAAATTTCAATTGTGATTCCGCACATATCTGGCCCTTTCAAAATTCTTCGGCAATACTTCCAAACAATGTCGACTGCTATTCCTCGTTCTTCGCATTTGAATATGCGATGATGGTAAACATCTATTCTTCCCGCATGGCCCCAAATACTTCTGTCTTGATCAATAAGATGGAAACATTCCGTTAAGTCTTCCCTTTCTCGAAAGTACTCCTTCACTGTCTCTACAATTTGGCGATCGTCGCTGTTGTCGGAATAAAACTTCTTTTCCGGTCCAACCATGTTAATTTTGAAATCCCATGTGTCGGGATTACCGGAAGCATAAGCTATAGCGAATTTTCGTTCCGTGTCACGGCATAAATTGAAGGTCGGAGTACCCTCGACATCTCTGCATTTCAACTTAATGCGCCCATCTTGTCTCTCATGGTTCGGATATTGCACGTTGGGTTGGAAGATTTTAGGAAAATAAATTGATACAATGACATCCGCTCTCTCTTCTGGGCCGGACCATTCAGAACCTGTTGATAAGCGATTGGTCAAATGTTCAAAATAGAACATTGGAAGGCACGGAGTAAAATCTGATTTGATGACTCTGTTCTTTCCGTTGAGAATCAATCGACCAGCTTCGGCACACGTATTGATGGTACAGAGGTCAACTTGAATCGCGGAAACCAAGTATTTTCCGAAATCCACAGTGATACGATCGCCAGGGCCTTTTTTGTTGAACATGCTGGTCACGGCGTTACGAAAGTTGGGATCAATATTTTCGGGGGTGAGATGCGGAATAAAGTTGAGACGTGTTCTTTCGAAAGTTGGCACTTGTGCTGAATCCCATTCTCCGGTTAAGAAAGTTTTATCGGATGCATGTAATCTGTCGACATCGATGATGTCTCGACGGACTTTAGGGAAAGAAACGATTCCTCCTCCACCAACGAATGCAATGTAATTGTCGAAATGAGTAAAGTAGTGTACTCCGGCGTGCCCATTGTTTTGCATTCTGCATTTATCAAGTTGAAATGCAACGGCCATGACGAAAGTTTTAAGCTGCTTCAAGTTCGCGGCACTGGCGGTTCTCGTTGGAGGATCCCAGTCTATGACATTTCTCTGGGCTTCAATGACATGTTGGATCAATCTTTCAGCGTAAGGAATCTCAATAAGTTGAACTTGGAATGGCTTCTCCCGAGCCGTGAGGATTTCGATGAGGTAGAGGACCACTGTATCACGATCAAGAAAAGTAGTACGGATTTGAGGAGGGTTGGTACCGTCGGCCGCGAGGAATTCGGAATGATTAGGATGGAATTGTGAGCTGATGGTGTTCATTTAGTCCAGGATAGATCTTGTGTCAAATTTGTGCTATTATATCAAGCGGGTGTGTGTGTTTTTGTGTGTAGTTGCAAGTTGTAAAAGACTAAATGGTCCATCGTTTTCTCGCTTTCCAGTTCTTCTTTGAATTCCCTCTCTTGTCGGCGCATTGATTGTGCTTGAATGCGCTGTTTTGTCGATGGGGCGATACGCGTTGTGATTGGCTGAAAGTGCCCGTCCCATATTAGCACCATAGTAGCACATTTGACCGCATTCCGACTCCTCGGATTCTACCTAATCGAAAATTTATCATTGATTCTGGAATTCTAATATTCCATATGAGGATATTTTTGACAGAATTTACATATTTTTAGACTTATTTCATTGCCTACTGTTGAGAGATATGGAGTTCCTTCATCATGATTGTTTCGAGGCCTTTGCTGTGCAAGCTTTGAAAAACCATTCAAAACTAGACTTCAATCCAGAGGTCGGAACTCTCGAATTCTCGGATTCTGGAGTCTTACAATTATCAAAAAAAGTGGGGAATGGCCGTGTCAGTAATTTTATTTTCTGTGCTTGTATGGAAACCCCGCCTATTGCGAACCGAACTCGCTTTCAATGTGGTTGTGAAGATTCATTAGCTATCGACGACCGCCACCTTCAAACTCTGACGGCCGTCGTCAGATGGGCCGTGAACGACTACAAAAGAGATTTGTACGAAAAAGCCATCGACTATTTACATTTTGTAAAGGACCTTATACATGTCACTCCAGTATCGGAAGAAAGATTACGAGGGGCTTCGGCCCTAATTGAAATGCTATCCGAATACATGTTGCGACATCTTCAATATTACTATCCTATACTGACTAATCCTGCGCTACCATCAAAAACGTTGGCTGATATTTCAATTGCCTTGAAAAATGTCGTTGACTTTTTTCGATATTGTAATCGCTTTGATGGGAATGAAAAAGTCATCAAAGACGTCTTCGAATTGAAGGTTTTCAACCCGGTAAATTTGATGTCGTTATACATCAAGGCTGGCAAAGCAATCGGAAAATGTGGTACTAGTTTTCAAATTAAAGGGGTACCATACTTTGTGGTGGTTTACCGTTTCGCCTTTAAGTTGTATTTTTCGCCCGACATACAAAAAAACAACCACAAGGCAATGCAACATTTTGCGGACATTTGCCTAGCATACGGAAAATCAGTAGGTCTTGGGAAGGAACATATGGATGAAATTCAACCGTATATTACTGAATTAAAAAGACTTTATCCAAAAATCGCTAGAAAGGGTAATAGGACAGTTTACACTGCTCAGAGAATGACTTGGTAGCTGACAGTAACTTTCATATCCGTATTTGCAGGTGACTGTCGTTTGGGCATTTACGAATACTTAATCAACATTTCGGAGTATCTTCTCAAGAAATTACTTTCTCCCACATTTCACAATGATACGCATCATCATCTTAGCCGACTTCTCAACAATCACGTTCCGCAGCATCGGGCACGTATAGCTCTTCTCAGAAAAGACTTCGGAACCTCCAAGACAATTTTGGATAGATTATTCAACAAGCTGGTAAATAGTCGGAATCAGAAAAAGCCAACGCTACTGGTGGATCAAGTTTTTCCGTTGCTAGCCGACTGGCATATCATCCAAGAAGCCTTCAAACCGCTTCGCTCTTACATCAATCGAATCAATAAATCGTTCCGCAACAGTTCTACTACAGTGGAAAGCGCTTACATCAAATACATGAGGATGTGGGCGAAATACGTAGACTCCCGAATTAGGACTGCGATGATTGACGAAAATGACCAGTTTTTTCAGGAGTTGGAAAACACTTTTCAGCGGGAGCAACATCATTGGAACTACGCTCTCCTTATGAAACTTTGGGGTGAATCATCCCTCTCTGGTCCCAAGCTTTTGCAATCCCAAAATGAATACGAAAGAATAGGATCAAATTTAGATGCGGCGTTGGTAAAGGCGGAAGTTATTCGAATTTCTCAAACTGGGACATTACAGTCGGGTGAAGAGGTTGATCCCACTTGGCCAGAGGTGAAAAAATTTCTTCAAGAATATCCACTCTATCACAATCTAGTGAAGAAGATCGATGAGCCCTACGGTGAATTTATGTCGGATGATTTATTTGCAACTGAGGAATAATTAATTGGTGTGAACATACAAATGAATGTATTAATAATTGGAACTGAATAAATTAATGTGAAAATTATTTGAGATGAACGACGCATCCTCCATTGCCATGTACGATGATGCTTAATTGGATATGTACATACAGCGATATTCCATTCTTCGACTGAGAGATATTGTACGGTGATCAATTAACGGAGAAAATTGCTGACGAATATGCTGAATTTGAAGCATTGAAAATCAATACAGCGGATAGATTAAAGAAAGTAGGAAACTATTTTATTTATTCTTGTCTAAGTTCCTAAATCCGTTCTTGCCAAAGGAGACGACTGTGATACAATATGATTTAAATTCACAATACAAGCTAATATCATCTTTCGGACACATCAGCCCAACTACTAGAAATAACCTCAGTGTTAGCAATACCGGAAGCAATAATAGATCGTAGGTAACAGTAGGAGTTTACAGCGATGTATAATCGATAGACCATTTCCAGAGTTCCGGGCGCGAATGTTAATTTTGAGAGATTAGCGTATGAGGCAGCCACAACTGGGCACATAAGCAAAAGACAGAAATCGACGCATTGAAATTTTAGCATAAATTTGATGTCCTTTACCATAGCATTGTTGGTTTGAATTACTGTTGACTTTGTTGTGATGAGAGAATAAACGAATGCTGAGTCGAGAGCAACATGGGATATAAAAATCCACTACAGGTAAACTACGATGTTAGCCTCTTTGCAACAATTCAGAGAACAGAAGGAAGTCTCTAACTGACCACATAATATACCCATTTCGCCCAAAAAGCCGTATCAGTTGGCATAAAGAAAATACCACCCACCAGAATATTTGACCAGAATACGGCGGAACAAAATCTCTCCAAATGGCCGTCAGGATACAAATGCCCTTTGTAAAAGTGATAACACAAATCAGAATACCTTCTAAATTATTAGCGTTTTCATAGTACTTACCGAAAACATTCAATCTTCTTTCGGCGTATGCGATAAATAATAAGCAGCCAAATGCGAAAGGATAATGTCTTAGAAGGAAGAATATGAATTTCAATATTGTAGTTTCCATTAGACTGTTCAAATACCAATTTTCACATAAATTGGATATGTCCGTGATTAGAAATAGTGAAGCAGCCATTATAGGTATCTCGATGTCCTTATCGCCTTGTCCGGACCTCTTATTAATCCTATATTTATGAGAATAGCCCCCTAACATTAAGCAGCTTATCGCTGCACTAATGAACATAAATTCTCTAGCAGACATACTTACTGGGTAAGTATGAACGGCGAGCTCGGGAGACAGTAGTTCTTAGTGTTAAGAGCACTACGCTGAATATTCGTGGCTAATATGTTTCGGGGTACGGTATGTATTGGACAGAAAATAAAATTTTTAAAGGAGATCATGTGTCCTTTGACCCGTCACGTATGGGCCGATTGAAAAATTATTCAACACTCATGACACTGGTCGCCACGAAGAAGATAACCTGGAATTTTGATATATTAAGGCCATATGGCGAACAGAATCTCCATATATTCATTGGAAAACAAATAGTAGTTTAACTGATTCTAGATATAAACTGCAGAAGGGAAAGTTCACCCAGAGCATTTAAGATTCACGATGTAGGATTGCTTCTGCAAACCACTCATTTGATTTTTACAATCAACTGGGGAGAATTTAAACTTGCAGATGCATTATTTGTAGAAATTTTTTCTTGAATTTCTTTGTCAATTATTCTAGAATGAAGGCACTAATAAACCAGTTGTACCAACCGCTGAATAGGTTAGGTGCTGCAGCTGAATACTGACCTGGCATGTTTCACCTGATGAGATAATGATATAAACAATATATTTATTCATTTATGGGGTGAACAGTTTAATGATGCACATTCTATCGTTTCACATAAATATCTGACAATGCTGACACAGATATAGATCTAAGGCATGCTCGTGCCTGCAATTTTTGGTGCGTTATTACTTGATTTCTTGACACTGGGGCTGTGTTCTGTCGTGTCGATATGAGCTGACAAAATTTCTCTCGACAATGTTTTGGTGACAAAGATGTAGTCACCGAAGGTATTTAAAACGATTATTGGGTTAAAATTGTTGTGAAAATTGGTAAAAAAGCAGGAGACTGAGGTTGGGGCTGTAAGCATAGCGGCAACTCCGATAATTTTGATAATCAAGAATCCCCAAGCCATGATCAAATTGAAAAATAGACCGGCGGATTCAACTCTATTTTGAGTGATAAAGATATATAAACTTTGTTTGCGATGCTTGGCAATTTGTTGGATAAACAAAAGTGAAAGGTATGCATTGCTAATTAACATGACGAAATTTCCCGAGATGATCATGGCCATATAGACTTGAGAGGTGAAAGGTGTAGGCAGCACGCCTTTCAGAAATTGCAACTGAATTTGGGTGAATAGAATAGCTGCGACGAATTGAGGCAGGGCGAGGACAAAAGGTCCAACTAATTTTAACATCAGTTGCATTTTTTTGCTCCATTTGGAAATCATTGCTGACAACGGAATAAAACGCTCAATGAGAATAACGTAGAGGCAGAAAGAGCAAATCCACCAAGTCCAGTACGGGGGCAGGTAAGATAGGAATTTTGGGTCATTAAGAACATGCATGGGGACAAAGAGATAGAATACGGCGGACGATGAACCAATGATGATTGAGAAGAATACAGTTTTGTTCCATCTCAACGCATAGAAATCCGGGGAGCGAAGAATTCTGAGTGTCAGCATTAATGCGATCCCCCCCCAAGCAACCGACCAGAGAGTAGTATTGACTGTTGCTTGTGAATGACATTGCTGTAGGGCCAGAAAGGTTAGAAATAGAAAGTGCTCTGCTATTTTGTGTGTGTAAGAATGGATTGGAGTTGGAGGTAGTGCGAGCAATAGTCCCTTTATATATAACCAAGGGAAGAGTAATTTCTCCTAAACTCCGTTATGCGATTGAAGGCGTGACAACCACAAAAAGTACTACATGCTTAACGACCAATATTGTTGATTTCATGTATTTCGTACATGAGGGATGGGCCCTGGCTGTTGTTGCTCGACTCTACAGTTATTTTGGTGGTTGTTCTCTCTCCTGAATGACTCAGGGGCGATAGCTTCACTTGTATTCAAGAGTACAACGTCGGATTCATTAGTCATCCATCATTCCATGGACGGCTGAATGGACTTTCCTCGTAAGGCCACAGGGCCTATTTAGTAGTCGCAGTATGGCCCATAGGTTTGTGGAATTTTGTAGGTAGTGGCGGATGTCGTCACTTTTATCACCTGGCGGATAATGCCGGTTCTCCTTGCCCACGAAGGCGTGATAACCAAGAAGATGAAATACTTAATGGTTAATGTTGTTATTTATGTCGTTTAAATTCCATGCATAAAGGATGAGCCCTGACGGGTGTTGCCACTCATCATTGATATTGTGGTGGATGTTCCCTTCCCCTTGGTCGACTTTCACTTGCGTCTGTTTTCATGTATCCGTGAACGGCTAATAGGGGGTTTTGATCATTCCGTCGGTGATATGACAGATAGTTGATATTTGATACGTCGCCGCATATTGCAATACTCGGCAGTGCTTACTGTTCATATTTCATATTCAGCAAAGAAAAATTTTCCATGTTATCCACCGCAGTTGGCAATATTCGCGCGTTCGAGTGTGGATTCTACCACATTGGAACGAGGAAATTCATCATTAGAAATAATGCTTCTGTATAATCAATTAATTTATGCGGTAACGAGAGCAATACAGCGGGAACGGAGGAGGTATTGATAAGCGGCGAAAAGTAATCGTCCACATATATTAATACATTGTTGGTTTGCAGAATACACATGAATGTGAATGCAAAGATATCAGATATGAGAAAAGATAAATTCATTGATAAATTCATCGCTGCATTCATTGTAGATATAAATTCATCGCTGTCGTCGTCGTTGTAATTCTCTTCATCATTCCAATTCCTCATCCATCGCGTTCCCTCTTTGATCTCGACTTTAGCGTTCCCTCTCTCATTCGACATCCGCTTTTGAATTCGCTCTCTCGGCGATATAGATATAGACAAACACACTCTCGCACACTCTATAGTACTGCAGACGTCCGAGAGAATGTCGTCGGATCAGAATGCTACCCCGCTCTCGCCTTCGTCCCTCGTTAAACCGGATCCAAACAACAACAATAACAAGACCAACATCACCGGCAACGACAATACTAGCAACCAAGACGATGAAAACATTAAAATACATTCATCCGAATCCTCATCAGAGATTACCCTCCCACAGATTCTCACAAATATGGTCCCTCTCAAAACAGTCGTCGAGAGATTGGTCAACCATTCCTACACGGAACTCATAAATTTGATGGAAATGTATATATTCGATTATTCCATTTTAAAACGATTATATCATGTCCACTCACCAATATAACTCTCCATTTTATCGCTTTATCTTGTGTTAGTGCCCCAAATATGTCGTCTGTGGATCGAAAATCTACCCTTCTTCAATACCTTACTTCTCATCTAACGCATTTCACTCGGGCCCTCGTCTTGGCTAAATACAGTTCCCTCTCCCCGCAAATACAGTCGCTACAGAATATCATTGGGTTTCTTCAATTGAACGACACCTATTTCGAATCAACCCATCGACTACTCTTTGAAACAGCACAACTTCTGCAGAATGCCAGAGCTCGAAATTACGACATTCCCAACGCCATTGATATATTGACAAAGGGAAACTATCTTCGTTTACCAAAGATTATCAAAAATTCATTCTGCGAGCAAGACAAGATATCAAAAGAAGAGCAAAAGGAAACCATAGAGAAACTTAATGACATTATACTACGTAAAATCTTAATGGAAGAAGTCGTCCCAGTAGAAATGCTTAAATGCTGGAAAGTGGCATCGGGAACAATTACATTTATAGTCGAGAATGAATTCAAAGTAACACTAACCATAGACGGAGCTTCGTCACAATCGTGCT
This sequence comes from Paraphysoderma sedebokerense, assembly GCA_025602915.1. Lineage (NCBI taxonomy): Eukaryota > Fungi > Blastocladiomycota > Physodermatomycetes > Physodermatales > Physodermataceae > Paraphysoderma > Paraphysoderma sedebokerense. Next base: position 16,520 of record JAHLJZ010000155.1, read on the forward strand.
GGAGGATACTCGATTTGAAGATTCTTGCCGCTAAATCCCAATCTTCCGAAAGTAATTTAGCCCCATACCAAATCGGTCACCTAATTCATATTGCACAACAACAGCTTATTCCTCCTCAAACCACTTGTTCCGACCAGCAAATAAACAAACCATCATCCCCTTCATCTACCTCACCTGTCTCACGACATCCGCTTCTCAGCCTATATCAAACACTTCATTCATTTTCCCTCTCCCTCCAGCACGAATTACTCTACCTACAAGCAGTAGCTTTAGCTAGGCTACGATGGAAGGGGCTTTTAAAGGTTGACATCAACAGAAACGAAAATATATTTAGAGTAGGGTATTGGGGACAAAATCACTGGATTACCATAAAATTGCACGACTCGGATCGTATCATTGAAGTCTCCTCGTTCACCCCCTCTGCGCAATCACAACATCAAACACTGCCAGCCTCTATGACGACTCAACAATCTAATCTTCCTTCACCCCAAAAAGTCTCATTCAAGTCCCGTCAATCGGATCTCATTCTCTCCGTATCAGCGTTCCCATCCGATAAGTCTTCTACTTCCGTCCGCATTCCCCTCCCGGACACACAATCCCTAGATGTAGATCTAAAGTCTGTGAATTATGATATGGAAGCTTTTTTGAACAGAGTACTTGGAAGTCACGCGATCCATGTATTGATGGGAATGGTGGAATCCGTGAACGCTTCGCTTGCTTCCAATACACGCAAGTCTGGCAATTTTGGTGACGACAAGTATAGTCTGCCTGTTTTTAAAGGATTTGGGTTGGACGATGTTGTGATTGATTTTGAGCAGTCTACTTTGACAAAAGGTACGCTGCAGTCATTCTATCAATGTTATCAAATTCGACTATACCAACTCTTATCATTTTTCAACCGCCATCTCTAGATCCGGTTCCTCCAACATTGCGCCTCCGTTGTCGGTCGAATATGTATCTTTCTATATCCGTCGATATCCGGTCAGGAAAGCTTACTGTGACCGAGGAAACAGAGTCGGCAGATTCAAATCGAAAAACGAATCCCAGCACCCCAAATCCTCACATTCGGTTTGTTGAGGAAGTGATTAACGTAGATTCGAGTAAATTGGTCTCCGCTGTAAATGCATTAAACTGCTTGGTACCTACAGATTCCCGTGTTAATTTATATTGTCTTTTGACAAGTGCTAATGATTATCTTTTTCGATTTGTAGTTGTTAATCGATCAAATTGCAACTGTTGCATCGTACATTAATTTGACAGCATTTAATCACATCCCGATCGCAAACAAAGGTACATTTTCGTTCGCTCGGCCATCGTATTAAAATGCGGAATATTAACGAATCTAAATACTTCAGATTTAGAGCAATTTCAGAACTTAACTCATAGAATTTACCTCGGCTTTCCCGGATACAAAGAATATTATATCGTGGCTGGTATTGCTGATAATAAACTCCGAATGTGGCTCCTCTCGTTACGGTAAATATCTGCAGTGGCTAATTCGGTTGGAAGATTGAAGTCGACTTACAAGTTTTATCAAATAGATCGACGTCACCCCAGGGCACCCGATTTTCGCTCATTTCTGCTACTCCAGTTCCCCTGCAATCGATCATATCGCACGTCACCATGAATAAAGCAGAGATTGCATATGAGGATTACACCGAGGTAGATGATGCTAGCCATAAACGTCGAATCTTATCTACCTCGATCGCATCGAGAAAGCGACAACGTCTTGATGTCGGAAACCTCGAAGCATATCTATCGTTCTCCAACTTTGAAGTACTCAGTACTATTAGCGATGTTTGCAAGTAAGTTATACCTCGCTGGTTTCTTTTTTACTTCTTGCAACTGATGTTGACGATGTCTACTTTGAATAGACTATGGATATACCGGGACGCAGTTTCTTCTCAACTTTCGACACAGTCAATTACACCTGCTCTTTCCTCTTCATCATCTGTGGGCCGTGATTGCATCATTCAAATTCCTGCATCGTTCATCCCGTCTTCTATTATTCCAACTGTGTCATTTTCAAAGTACTTCAGCGACATCACAATCCACATGTCGACTGTAGCTACATCCAACCCATCTTCGCCTTCTATCGAGTTCTCTACTTCATTCAGTCTCCGTCACTTTAAAATGTTTAGCTCGTTAATATCATCATTCCATACCCGATCTACGCTAGTTCTCACAGATCCTGACGGTCAGAATAAACCCGGCGAACTCATTCTCGCTAAAGTTCCTCATAGGTCATCCTTAAAGTTATTATTTGTTTATCACGATATCGAGAACGTTGTGTCTCGGTTTTTAAATGATTTGAACAGAGTTAGAATCATGACAGTGCTGTTGAAGCAGTTAAAGGGTTGTATGAGTGGCAGAAAGTTGAGTGAGAACAGTGAATCTGATTGTCCGCCAAGATTTGAGCGCTTCAGGAAATTATTTGGGTCTGGGTCGAAAGGAGTAATGAACGGGGTTGATGATCAAGAGAATCACGATTGTGTGTCTGCTTTAACTATTGATCTAGTCTCCTTCAACTTTCTCGAACTTAGATTGAAATATGCTAAAGAGTTTGGTTTCTCTGTGAAATGTGACGTTGCTCAAAAATCCGAACAGTCTACGATCCCATTTCATACATCAAAACAATCTGGCAATATTTACCTCTCGATCGAATTCTTTAGTCAAAACGTCACGTCAACAAACCCACATACTTTTGTCCACCGATACATGGAATTAGCACTCAATTCGCATTACTCCATCCCGAGTTTCCTTCGACTATTACATGCAACTACCTATCCGCTTCTTTTACTTCATAATTACGTAGATTCAACAAATACACATTTGCCATCTTCATCGGCCAATAGAGTTCGCATTATACCCCGTTCTAGTACCCATTTTAGACTCTTCTTTCCTCCCTGTTTTGGTGCTGACATCAAAGTCGTACCCGATCAAAATGTAATTTGTTTATCAGACGTCACATGTTCACCTTTTGACGCTGGTGGTGTTATTCCAAAAGTTCCGCCGCCGGCTACTTTGCAAGAAACACCATCCACTTCGTTTATCGACTCAATTTCGTACAACCCTATTCCTAGATTTACCTCATTTTTCTCCAAACTCGATGCCATTCTATTTTCATCTTCTTCGCTCAATTCCCTTACTCCTGCACAGGTACCACAAACTGCACAGGCAAAAGCACCAAATCCGACGACAGTCGCAACATCAGAACCTCAAGTTCAGGAGATACAACCACAAGATGACTTCTTCGATATGCTGAATCTAGATTCATTGGAATCGGCTGGTCCGGTTTCGCCCAAATTTTCAGCCCTGTTAGATTCCTTAACCGAAAATTCTTCACTCGACAACTCCATGGAAGTCGACCATACTTTGACCTCCTCAAATCCTAATTCCGGGATGACCCTAAGCACATCCAAAGCAATGGGCACGGTTAAGAATCAGCTCGAGTCCGGTAACGACTCGAATCGGTTCAAGTCATTTCAGATTCCACATGCAAATGATTTGTTACTTGTTTTACCACGTTGTATCATTTTCGGGACAAATTTGTTCGGCACGGTACTCGAGGAGCTTCGCAAGTCCTTGGTGACACCGATACTATTTGAAAAGTTACACGTTGGTGTTAAAAGTGTTCCAGGGGTATGAAATTTTTGATTTTCTTTCGTCGAGCAGTCTCCCATTCTTGATATGTACTAATTTTTAATGTTCGACTTCTTAGGTGCTCCAGCGGGACGACCTGAAGTTAGTGTTCACTGCCAGGGGACTCGAGTTTACCGTTTTTGTAGATGCACAAGGACAGTGGAAATTTTCCGTCGCGTCGAAGGGTTTGTTTTTTTTTACTTTTTAGTCGTCAGTCTATATGGTCATCTAACCGTGAATTCCTTCAATAAATGCAGATATTCAATCGTTTAGTCAGGACGAAGCAAATCGGTTGACGAATCAATTGAACCAAACGGTATGGAAAACTGAGGCTCAGTAGTGACGACTTATTACGTAGATTCTAGTCAACTAATCAAATGGAAAATCCGCAAATAGATAACGACAGCGAGTGATGTGGAATCGGCCCTGCGTTCCTTTGTATATATGTTGCATATCACGCCGAATGTGCTGAAGGATTGCTTACGGTATTTTTAAGTTCCTATTTCGTGGTAGTTGTGTTGAAAATTTTCACTTATCATATTGATTCTTTTCTGATGTAGGATATTGTCATTGCCCCGAATGGTTTGTGGCACCCTTGATTTCATCTTTTCTATCTCTTACTGTTCACTCACCTCTTTCTCTATTTACCTGTATACAGGATCCGTCTAAAACAGGATGGCAAATTCAATGGGTATTTACAGTTCCGGCTGATAATTCTTTACCTAAATTCTTCAAAACGGGTGAACCTGCATTGCAATGTGATATTAAAGGAACAAATATCAATTTAATGGTATGCATTTTGACTTCTAAAACTTTATATTAACTGGCATGAAAGTATTAACAGCCTACTTAACGATCTACTTTTATTACAATACAGTTCAAAATATCGACACCGTATTCTCAGACTATTTATTTACCATTACGATATTCTCCGATGAGTAACACGATTGCAGTGTGGGACGGGAAAGACGTGAATGAGAATGAAACTGTTTTGCACAATTTGTCTGCTTCCGAGTTAATGTTGAGAATGAAAGAAGTAAGAGTTCTATCTTTTCATTCTTTCTCTTTATTTCCCTTGCAGTTGTGTTGTTACTACTTTTCAAATGTCAGAATGATTCAATAACTGACCACTCATCAAATCTGTACAGAAATCCCAGCAAAAATCAAGCTTAGGAAGAACATTAGAATCCATATCTTCAAGACCGTTGTTCAATTGTGTACAAGAATTATTGACAAAGCCTCTTGATCAGTTGAAAATGTAAAACAATGACTGAAAATCGGCAAATAAAGTATTCAAAAATCATTTATTGTTTAATTGTTAGCGATCTTGCTTATCTACCAGTGTTTGCGATGCTGGTAAGCAATTATTGATGTGGTTTGCCACATGAGACGATTGACAGACTGCAGGTAGATTATGGGACATCTTAGTACTGTTGATTTGCTATCTTGAAGAGTTGTCATCGTTCATTTAGGATTCGATTGAGAAGCCTATACGGCAAACTCATAAATACTAAAACCCCTGGTACAATCAAACTAAATTATATGCTCGCGTTCTTGAATCTCAAGTTGCTTTTCAACTTGTCAGAGTACATTCGACTTTCGAGTTTCTTATATGCACAAATATGGTTCTATACAGTCGCAGGCAATACGAGTAAACTATCACTGTATATCTAATTTCAGACTGCATGATCACACTCGCTGGTCAAAGATCCCAGAGTCACCCCTTCATTAGTCTACTATGAATTTTGACTTGGACGACGCAACTGCGCGTTCTACATTGAAGGCACGTTCATCCTCTCGAAGTTCTCTTGAGGTAAGCCGAAGCTGCTTGATTTTTTCCGGATCTTTTTCCATTACAAGTTTATCTTCGACTATTACTATTTGGTGTAACAAAGCCTGAAGTTTTTCCTCGTGGTTGTTGTTGACATGTGCCATGACGACTGTTGGCAGAGATGGGGTCGAATGTGGACGGATGGGAAAATCGAGAGTCCGAATTCGTTTGGCATTGTACAAGAATGATGGTTCGTCCGTATGAATTTTTCGGTGTCGTATGAGATTACGCTTCGTTTTAAAACGTTCTCCACAGCCCTCTACATCACAAGAAAAAGTTCGTTCGTCAGTGTGAACTCTTGCGTGTCTATCGAGATTATCAACAGTTCTGAATCTCTTCCCACATCCATCCACGTCACACGAAAACTGTCGTTCTTGAGTATGAACTCTGGCGTGTTTAACCAGATTTCGAACTGTTCCGAATTTCCTCCCA